>PVJS01006876.1:0-58150 GCA_004027185.1 Glis glis
GTACCGCAAAAAAAAAAAAAAAAAAAAGAAAAAAGAAATAAGGACCATACGTGATTTTGAAATCTGTCTTCTAAAGCAATGGTTCCATGCGTTTGGCTCTCTTCAGACTCTCTTACTTTCTTCTACATACTTTGATGGGTGCCTTGTAATCACACATCACGATGAGGTCTGGAGTGATAGGAACCCAGGTGCACACCGGAAACACTGGGTCCCACCCCGCTCCCTCCCTCTCCCCGTACTACTGAGATTCGAACTGATAACTTGGTGCACAGCCTTGTTTGAGCTGTGTCCTTCCTCCGGTCTCCACCTGCCACTCCCCCTCCCCGACCTCTATTCTCCTCGCTCTTTTACCCGAAGTCCCTCTTGCTTCCCAGTTTCTCTCCAGCTCCACCCACGCCACCATTCTTACTTTCTATGAAAATCGCAGAGGTTTTGTTTCTTACCCTCTCTCCTTTTACCCACGAGGGCCCTTAGGTGAGGTGAGTTTATGTCACGGGTGTGTGAGCCACAGTGAGCGCTTGGCTGGGACTGGGTTTCAGCTCAGACAGTCTGATAACCAAGGTGATTCTTGAACAATCTCTGTTAATACCTCCGGATAGTGCAAAACTAGCATTCCTAAAGAAGCTCTCAGGTCTCATTGCTTAACCCGGCAATTTTATTTCATTATTATTATTATTATTATTATTAGTTGTTGATTATTGGGGATGGAACCTAGGAGCATTCTACCTCTGAATTATACCCCCACACCCACCCTCCTGTTTTTTGTTTGTTTGCTTTGTTTTGGAAACAGGGTCTCACTAGGTTGCTGAGGGTCTCAGTAAATTGTGAGGCTGTCTTCAAACCTGCAATCCTCCTGCCTCAGCTTCCCAAGTGCTGGGATTACAGGCACATGTCACTACGCCGGGCTCCTTTACAGTTTTAATATTTTCTTCCTGACAAAAACGTCCAGCTTTTCCTTGCACTCAATATATTTAGCCATCTTCCCTAATAAAATTAGTTATAGCAGGTTGAAGGCATTCATCTGCGTGGAACCGAACAATGAAGAGAAAGTGCAGCCTCTGTATTTGAAGCTCATAAACTACCCCACAGTATTGTATGGCGTTTCCTTCGGCAATCAACTCTAAGAGCAGCAGGGGAATGCCATCTATGCATTTATCTGCCTTCTCCCAGGGGAGGTCTAGGGCGATAGCTGCATATAAATTTTCTTTCGTAAAATCAGCAAAGCCATGTGTGGTGGCACACACCTCTAATCCCAGTACTTGGGAGGCTGAGACAGGAGGGTCGCAGGTTCAAGGACAGCCTCAGCAACTTAGGGAGACTCTCAGCAACCTAGCAAGACCCTGTTTCAAAACAACAACAACAACAAAAATAAAATTGGGCTGGGGCTGTAGCTTGGAGTTAGAATGCCCCTGGATTCAATACACACACACACACACACACACACACACACACACACACACACAATATGAAAAGAAAATCCAGCTAAATATGAGAAAAAGTACAATGCTTGTATATCTAAGAAAACAGATGAAATTTATGAATGATTTCTCAAACACTCTGCATTTGACCCGGACTCCAGTGTGTGCTCTGTGACGGGTCCAGGTCCTCCCCTCTACGGGAAGCCTGGATGGAGTTCTATTTGAATATTGGGAGCTGCGTGGTCGGAGAGTTGTATAACGTGACCAGGTTATCATTTCCCGATGTACACGTGTATCCAGCCCTCTCACTTTATGACTTATGTGAATACAAACTTTATTCAATTATAGTTCAATGAAGCCGAAGATAAACAATGGGGTGAGATTGTGATTGAGAAATAAATAGAACAGCCGGGTGTGGTAGCTGCAAACTCAGGACTTGGGAGGCTGAGATAGGAGGATGGCAGGTTCGAGGACAGCCTCAGCAACTTAGTGAGACTGTGTTTCAAAATAACAAACAAATAAATAAATAAATAAAAGGAGCTGGGGGGGTGTAGCTTGGGGTTAAATGCCCCTGAGTTCAATAGCCAGTACCAAAAAAGAAAAAAGAAAACAGAGAAAAGAAATAAATAGAACAAAAGTAACCCAGCTGTGTAGGACCCTCATATTTTCTGTCTGCTTCTTTCCACTGTCCCGAGCGATGACATTTGACACTGTTCATTACCCAGAAAAAAAGCACTGGGTCAGGGCGACTGAGGCGAGAGGAACGCAGGAGAACATCCTATCACGATAAATGCGTGCGTGGGGACAGTGTTTAATGAGCGGAAACGACTGTTGGAAGTAATGGTTGTGCAGAAAGAAACAAGGCATATGAATGGTGTCAATATTGACTTGGCATGGGCATACGATGAAATGCAGAGGAGTTAATTTTGAGCAAGATAATCAGATTTAAAGAAAAAAGCCTCAGATGTGTTCTCTTACATGTAGAAGATAGAGGGGGAAACAGAGAAAAAGGGGGGAGCTAGGAATGCAGAATGGTGACTATTAGGGTCCAGGGATTTTATCAGGGGGAAGGAGGAGGGACAGTGTGGGGCATTAGGAAGTGAAATTGATTGAATTGTGTTTTCATGTGTGTGCAACTACGACAGAAAGATGCCATCCTTCTGTATAGCTGAGATGCACCAAGAAAAGGGAGAAAAAAAAGGATCCCTAAAATAAATGTATAGGAACAAGATTCGCATGTCCAGAGCTGGAACCCAAGGACATCAGTTACCTGGCTGGAGTCAGGAGGAACGGGGCTCAGCGTCTCCCCTGGACATTGGCGATGGAGGTGTGGGCTCAGGAGAAGCAGGCAGACCCGGTGGGCTCAGCTCAGGAGGGATGAGGTCCGGGGACCCAACTGTTGCTTCCTGGCTGGGCAGGGCTGTGGAGTGCGTGGTCCCAGCTGACTCCTATAGTCTCTGTATCTCTAGGGGCTCAATCTCCAAAGCGCCTCATTAGACCAGCTATTCTACTAACATTACGATCCCAACAGTGCATACTTTACTTTTTTTTTTCTTTTTGTACTGGGGATTGAACCCAGGGGCACTCTACCTCTGAGCTACACCCCAGCCTTTTATTAGATTTTTTTTTAACAAAACACTTTGAAACAGGGTCTTGCTAGGTTGCTGAGGATTAACTTCCTTTAAAAGGTGCTCTTGGAGACCTTCTCTGTAGAAGTGGAAGGAGGGATGAGGGCGGCTGAGTCCCTGAGCCCCAGGCCACGTTTAAACCACCCACCCAGTCCCCTCCTGGGTTCTGCTTCTCCTGGTCCTACGCACCTTGCTCACAGTAGGGGAACTTCCCTAAGGAAGCCAGCGCTCCTGAAACAAAGTCACACACAAAGCTAACACTTGCTAATTAGCGATTTCAGGAAGCCTGATTCCACATTAGGTGTGAAGATATGTGCTTATATATTCTGCTAGCTTTCTGTTGCTGTACAAATACTTTAGGGGACAACTTAAAAAGTGGAAAGGGTTATTTCAGCTGATGGTTTCAGAGCCTTCCTTCCTTCCTTCCTTCCTTCCTTCCTTCCTTTTTTTTCTGATACTGGAGATCGAACCCAGGGGCATTCTATTTCTGAGCTACACCCCAACCCTATTATTTATTTATTTATTTATTCTTGTGGTACTGGGGATGGGGCCCAGAGGCATTCTACCTCTGGGCTACACCCCAGCCCTATTTTTAGTTTTTGTTTGGAAACAGGGTCTCACTACGTTGATGAGAGTCTCACAACTTGCTGAGGCTGTCCTCAAACCTGAGATTCCCCTGTCTCAGCCTCCCAAGTACTGGGATTACAAGTGTGAGCCACCACGCCCTTTTTATTTATTAATTTTTTGAAACAGGGTCTTGCTATGTTATTGAGAGTCTTGCTATGTTGCTGAGGCTGCTCTCCAACCTGCCACTCTCCTGTCTCAGCCTCCATTTCTCCATGGTGTAGGCCACCTTGGTCACTTCTGTTGCTTTGGGCCTGTGGCAGCATCGTACAACATGGATGGAGTGGGAGGCCGAGGAGGGGACCAGGAAAGAAAAATAGAGGAGGTCTGGGGTCCCCCTCTCCTCTTCAGGGATCCAGCCCCCATGACCTGACTTCTTCCCACTAAGCCCCACCTCTGAATGGTTCCAGCACCTCTGACTGCTCTGCAGATGAGCACCCTGCCTCTAACATGTGAGCCTTTTCAGGACAAGCATCCAAGCCACAGCACCATAAAAGTACAAGGATCCAAGTGTTTCCTTCAAGCGTTAGTCGATGGTTGCTGGACTACCATTTTTGTTGTTATATTTTACAGAGGAGATTCTCATATTTTTCTTTGATCACCGCTGAGTGGTATAAATAGAGCCAGGGCTGTCATTATGCATTGTAATTATACATCATAGTGAGGTTCTAGGTGAGATTAGCATACACGCACACGGCGCTTGGTGTGTTTCTTTCCGCATCCCAACTCACTCCTCGCCCCTCACTTCCTGTACGTGTTAGTGAGATAGCGATGCCTTCATATAGGGACATAGCACTATTTGAACTGTTTTCTTCACCAGTCCTCCTTTCCCCCTCCCTCTTCCTCCCTCGATCCCCTTCCACTATTCTATTAGTTTCTCTCCTCATACCTGAAGTCCCTTTTATTTTATATTTTCTATCTACCTTCCACCTGTGAGAGAAAACATACAACCCTTCACTTTCTGAGACTGGCTGATCTCACTTAGCATAATATTCTCTAGTTCCATCCGTTTTCCTGCAAAGGACCTAATTTTGTTCTTCTTTCTCTCTGAACAAAATCCCATCATGCGTATACATCATGTTTTCTTTATCCATTTACCTGTTGATGGACACCTCGGTTGTTTCCACAATTTGGCTGTTGTGATTGGTGCTGCTATAAACATGGCTATGCACGTATCGCTATAGTATTATGACTTTCTTTTGGAAGGGCATCCAGGGGAGGTACGGCTGGATCATATGGTGGCTCCATTTCTAGTCTTTTTAGGAACATCCACACTGATATCCACAGTGGTTGTAAGAATTTCCACTCCACCAACAGTGTAGAGGGTTTTGAATGCACACTGACCTGCATTTCCACTTCTACCTATCCAACGACAGTGGGAATCTATTCCAATGTACTGAGTTTATAAAACATCTCTCTAGTTCTGATGTTTGGTGATTTTGTGACTGGAATAGGAACTCAATTTAAAACAAACAGAATGGTACCTCCAACTCCCCTAGAGTGGAAAAAATGTATTGAGGTATGGTGCTGGGATTGAAAGTGACGCTCATATGACTCTGAGCAGGGAGTCACACCCTGTCTTTGTTTTTGGCAATGAGCAGGGTGTGTGGGATGGACAGGGGCAGACACAGTGGAGAGAACCGATGGCGCCAACGTGGCCTTGGATTTCAGGGACTCAGCCGCCTGGTCCCGCACTTCCCCCAGTTGGTCCTTTAGGATCTGCTCTCTTGGGGTGAGAGTGTTTTTCAGTGGCTGCTCTAATGAGGAGCTCTGGGTCTTGAGTCTCTGGGGACGCAGAGGCTTCAGGAGTCAGCTGGGACCTCACTCAACAACCTGGTACCACCCAGGAAGCCACACTGAGCCTCCTCCCAGTGAGCATCACAGCCAGGACTGCCCTGGCTCATGCGTCTGTCTGAGCTTCCCGAGGACCCGCCATCCATCCTCAACACAGCGAGATGGTGAGCCGCATTGCTCTTGACGTCAGTCAGGTGAGTAAAGTCCCTGAGTGGTGAATGGCTTGGAAGGGTGGTTCATGAATGTAATTCATTCCATATTGGCTTCATTTCAATTCCTATATATTTCATCATATGCCCATGCCAAACGAACATGGGTCTTATTAATGTTTCCTTCTTTCTTTTCTACAGGAACATCATCCCCAGGAGTAATGTTAGCACATTAAACTCTTCCCTGATCGTTGAATTTATAATGCTAGGGCTGTGCTCTTTCTTTCTCTTTTCTTTTTTTTTTTTTTTGTTTGTTTGTTTTCTCCTTGTGGTACAGTGTATTGAACCTAGGGGTGTTCTATCTCTGAGCTACACTCCCAGCCCTTTTTATTTTAAAACAGGGTCTTACTAAATTGCTGAGGGTCTCGCTAAGTTGCTGAGGCTGGCCTTGAATCTGAGGTCCTCCTGTCTCAGCCTCCTAAGTACTGGGATCACAGATGTGTGCCACCACGCCCGGCTAACTTGGCTTTTAAAGCTATGTGTTACCTGTGTTCACTTTTCAGGACATAGTATGATGTGTGGAACATTGTTGGCATCCAGTAAATCTGACCTCACTTGATAGGACAGGAAAAGATGAATGAATGAAGAGAGGTTTGGGGAGAAATCAGAGGAAAATCTCTGAATATTCACTTCCATTCAAAGTACCCATGAGAGACTCTTGTTTTTAACTGTTTTCCAAGATTCATTATCCACAGCAGCCGTCTAAGGACAGGCTGAAGCGCAGACGGCTGGTTCTCCCACTTGGGATGCATCAGCTGCGAGCTGGGGTTGAGGTCCAAGAACTGGCCTTTCTATCGTCTTTCTAAATGCTGCTGCAGCTGCCCTCCACACATTGATCTTCTCTATCAGATTCACCGTGACATGGAGCCCAGAAACCAGACAGCGGCTTCCGAATTCCTTCTCCTGGGACTGACAGACGACCCAGCGCTGCAGCCGCTCATCTTCAGCCTGTTCCTGTCCATGTACCTGGTCACGGTGCTGGGGAACCTGCTCATCGTCCTGGCCGTCAGCTCTGACTCCCACCTCCACACCCCCATGTACTTCTTCCTCTGCAACCTGTCCTTGAATGACGTCTGTATGAGCACAGCCACGATCCCAAAAATGCTGGTGAACATCCAGACACAGGACCACAGTATCTCCTATGCAGGCTGCCTCTCCCAAGCCTGCTTTGTTGTAATTTTTGTAGTCTTGGAAAATTTTCTCCTAGCAATAATGGCCTATGACCGCTACGTGGCCATCTGCCACCCCCTGAGGTACACGGTCTTTATGAATTCCTGCGTCTGCGCCCTGCTCGTTCTGGTCTCTCTGTGCATAAGCATTTCAGACGCCCTGTTGCACACTCTGATGTTGCTGCGGCTGTCCTTCTGCACACACCTGGAGATCCCCCACTTCTTCTGTGAGCTCGCTCAGGTCCTCAAGCTCGCCTGCTCTGACACCCTCCTTGATAACGTCCTCATCTACGTAGCATCCTGCATTTTTCTTGGCGTTCCCCTCTCTGGAATCGTTTTCTCTTACACTCACATCGTGTCCTCTGTCCTGAGAATGCCGTCATCAGAGGGGAAGCAGAAAGCCTTTTCCACCTGTGGGTCTCACCTGTCTGTCGTCACCTTGTTCTATGGGACAGGTATTGGGGTGTACATCAGCTTTGCGGTGACTGACTCGCCCAGGAAGATTGCGGTGGCCTCGGTGATGTATTCTGTGGTCCCTCCGATGCTGAACCCCTTTATCTACAGCCTGAGGAACAGAGACATGAAGGGCGCCCTGAGGAAGCTCGTCAGTAGATTCACTTCCCTTCTGTGATGTGTCATGTGCTTTTTGTTTTTGTTTTGTTTTGTTTGTGGTACTAGGGATTGAACCCGGGGGTATTCTCCCTCCAAGATACACCCCAAGCTCTTTTTATTTTGTGTTTAAAACAGGGTCCTGCTAGGTTGCTGAGAGTCTCATTACGTTGCTGAGGCTGGCCCGGAACCTGCGATCCTCCTGTCTCAGCCTCCCACGTACTGGGATTACAGGTGTACACACCACCCGTGGTTTGTCATTTGCTTCTGACTTGTATTTCCAGATTAAGACAAGGGGACAGGATTTTCGATGAGCCAGAATGACTGTCACGTCTGCCTCTACATTCGTCCAGAATAATGAACAACCAACACAGCCAGGCGCATTGCACCTTCCCCTCGCACCTGACACTGTTTCTGTCTAGCTCTGCCATGTTGGGTGCACGGTTTCAATACTCTAAACACAATTTCCTTGCTCAGGTTTCACAGAAGTAGAGCTGAAGTAAGGGGTTCTAGTCATAGCACATTTTGTTTAGATACAGTCTTACAAAAACCACTTGCTGCTTCTCAAAGAACAGGAAATCCAACCTCTACACAAAGACTGCAAAGGGGATTTTCGTTCATTACAAGGACTTGAGAGACAGGCGTGCGTAGCTTCAGAGATCAGGGGTTCATTGTCCTGCACCATGGTCCTACACCATGTGGCCGCTTCTAAGGACCAGTTCTTTTTTGCTGTTATTGTTGATATTGGTAATTTAACTCAGGGGAATTATACCTCCAAGCTACACCCCAGCCTTTTTATTTATTTATTCTTATTTTGAAACAGGGTCTTTGCTAAGTTGCTGAGGGTCTTGCTGAGTTGCTGAGGTTGTCCTTGAACCTGTGATCCTCCTGACTCAGCCTCCCAAGTACTGGGATGACAGCCATGCCCGGCCTCCTATATGTAAAGCAGCAGTAGAGACAGAAACTTGATAAATTCAGCCGATTTTTATTTTGTTTCGTGGTGTTGGCATGGAACCCAGAGCCTCGTGCGAGGCAGGCAAGCCCTCCACCACTGAGTTACGTCCCAGACCAGAGCCAGCTTTCCATCACCCTACTGCACACGTAGATATGAGAGTCGGTGTGCAAGGCACGACGTCACTGTTGGCACCTCTACACATGCCCGTAGGATCTACTGCAAAGATTTTCTTATTTTTGTCCTTGGTGCAGCTCCACGGTCGCGAGTTCTTTCTGTATTAGTCGTCGCTTGCTTCTGATGGTCCGTCTGTTGTGGGAGTAGCAGGTCCTGTCCATCTTCAGTCCTATTAGTACATGATACGTGGTAACAATAAAGGTGATATTCTTTCTGATACTGATGAAATCCGTGTACTTTTATTGCAAATAAATGTGGTTGAATATTCTGGCTCACATCTCTGGTGGACATGTAAGAGAGTTCTATTCTTGGGGTGAAATGATTATCTATAACGGTGTAAATTCCTGCCCTTGTGTAGTTCCAAGGAGATGTCTTATGTGGTAGAATTAATTTATGTGCACAGTAGATGATTGTGGTCTGTGCATCATCGCAAAGCATTTTCATTAACCTGGACAAGCCTCACCCCCACCTCCTTTTATTTTTTTTTATCTTGAAACAAGGTCTCACTAAGTTGCTGAGGGTCTCACAAAGTTGCTGAGGCTGGCCTTGAGTCTGTGATCCTCATGTCTTAACCTCCCAGGTACTGGGGTTAGGGATGTGCACCGCCACACCTGGTTTATAATTCTCTTTTTTTGAGGTACAGTGTCTTTTCACATATTTTAGGAGTCACTCAGATGAAACACTTATATCCATGTTTCAGATATCTCCGTTGAAGTGTGTGCCTTTTTGCAATGTACAAATGGTCTTTATTTAGCGGGAAAGGTAAACCCTTTTTAGTTATGTGGATTGCTAATTTATTTATGTTATTGGCTCATTTTGCATCAGACTTACAATGGATGGAAGCCAGTGTCTCAGGTTACTAATGGTTCATTATTTCAATATCTTCCCTTAAATTTCTGCCCTCAATAATTCTTGATAATGAAAGCTGCACTTCAAAGGAATTCGAGTTTTAATTTAAAGGCATGACACCACCTGGAATTCACTTTTGCCTCTGAGACAGAAATCTTCATTCCTTTTGACCTCTGATTCAGTAACAAATTCACTCTTTATGAAAGGGCTGAATTTTTTGCACTCTCTAATCGGACAATAGGACGCCTGCCTTTCTCCCTGGGCCGATGACTTCTGTCTTCATTACTTGAGCACAACCTCCCATAAAACCAACTTGGTTGTGGTAACAATCCTTGGCTCTTTTTTTACTGTTGTTGCATCCAAAATGGTACCTTTAGCACCAGCTGACAGCATCTTTGTTGGTCTGCAATTTCCTGCAATGATATTGATAACAAACACTCATAATTTAGATCTGTAACCTGTAGTGTTTAAATAACATATGCACTGACACTAAAACCATATAATAGGAAATGGGGGTAGTAAAATTAAAAATGAAACAATGAAGCATACTTACATCTAATACTTTGACCCTACTGATTATACAGAATATTTAAGAAATAGTTAATAGTTGGGCGTGGTGGCACATGCCTGTAATTCCAGTACTTGGGAGGCTGAGAGGGGAGGATCCCAGGTTCGAGACCAGCCTTTGCAAATTAGCAATGTCTTTGGTAACTTAGTGAGACCCTGTCTCAAAATAAAAAAAAATAAAACAGGGCTGAGGGTGTAGTTCAGAGGTAGAATGCTCTGAGTTCAATCCCAAGTACCCTCCTCCACCCACACACAGAAGAAACAGTAAAGTATTATAATAAGAAAATATTTCAATGTTCACTGAACCATATGTAGATTGACTTTATTGGGGGCAGGTTGTGTGCTATTATATTATCTGCATTACATATAATGTATTGATGATGATGATGATGATGATGACAGGAATAATTTATTTAAGATAGATACCCTTAAAATGAAGTTTTCCTCCTGCACACATGGATTCGATATTCATTATATCATTTCCTAGAATAGGGTACCACACTTAAAGATACTCAAAATGAGATGTAGAGCATCCAGCACCTTAGAATGGTTTATCTACGTGTGATGGCAGCTGAGTCAGGTGTGAGAGGAAATGGGGGAGGGGAGGAGACACACAGTTATCACAGGACGAGGGCTCAGCCAACCCCAAGTTGAAAAAGTTGGAAAGCTTGTCAAAATCTTATGAGAAACACACAGGGAACAAATATTAAGGTTCACAACACATTCGTCTACTTATTACATTTCTGGGTTTTTGCAACTTTATAATATCTTAGCTCTTTTTATAATTCTGTTATGCGTGTGTGTGTGCGTGTGCGTGCGTGCATGTGTGTGTGTGTGTGTGTGTGTGATCTGTATTTTTGCACCTTCAATTCAGCTAGGCGTCCTGGTAGGAGAGCACGGGTAGCGATGCGTCAGATGGAGGTTGGTGTGTACTAGAGACTTTCAATGTGTTACGCTCGCGAGGTGCGTACAATGGAGAAGAGCAGAAACGGTAGAGGCCGCGGGATGGTGCGCGCCTGGCCCAGGGTCAGGAGAGCCTCTGTTCCGAATCCCTCCTGTCTACAGATTGGGTCCTTCAGGATATACACTCCTGGGATCGGAGTGAAAGTGGCGTCTCTGCATAATGAGGCGCTCTGGATATCGAGCCCCGAGGGAGACGGAGACTGCAGGAGTCAGGGAGGGACCTCGCTCAAAAGCCCTGGCAGAGCAGGAAGCCCCAGCTCTGCCTCCTCCCAGATACCCTGGACCACACAGACTCAGCGGGCCTGTCTCCCCATCCTGAGAACAAAGTTCTCTCTTCAACCTCCAGGTGACATGCTCAGCATCCTTTTATTATTTTTTATTTTATTTTTTGCGGCACTGGGGGTTGAACCTAGGGGCAGTCTATCTCCGAGCTACATCCCCAGCCCTATTTTTTATTCTTTATTTTGAACTAAGTTGCGGAGGGCCTCACTAAGTAGCTGAGGCTGGCCACGAACCTGCGATCCTCCTGTCTCAGCCTCCCAAGGACTGGGATTACAAGCGTGTGCCACCATGCCCAGCAGCATCCTTTTTAAAAATTATTTTCTGGTCTGGGGATTAAACCCAGAGGTATTCTATCTCCAAGCTACACCCCAGCCCTTTTAAAATTTTTGTTTGGAAACAGGGTCTTACTAGGTTGTTGAGAGTTTCACCAAGTTGTTGAGGCTGGCCTTGAACCTGTGACTCTCCTGTCTCAGCCTCCCAAGTACTGGGATTACAGGCGTGTGCTGCCATGCCTGGCTCCACAGCATCCTCCTCAGTGAATCCAGTCAGATAATTCAAAGTCCCTTACAGATCTGGGCATGAGCCTGGGTGTTTTGCTACAGTTGTCTCCAAGGGAAGCAGAGTCTGTGCACGGGATGATGAGCAGCATCTCCCCACAGAACGCTGCCTGCCCCACCTCCTCGAAGCCTTCCATGTTTTCTCTCCAGTGCTCAGACGGCCCTCGCTCTGCCCTGCCCAGCACCTGCTCTCTGGATGGCAGCAGTGAGAGGGACCATTTTCCCCCTAAACAGAAAGCTGCCCCTACTCAAACATGAGGGCTTTTTAAAAACAATTTGGCATTTTGTTTTGTTGGTGGCACTGGGGATTGAACCCAGGGGCATTCTACCTCTGAGCTAACCCCCAGCCCTTTTCATTTTTTATTTGTAAACAGCGTCTTGTTAAGTCATTGAGGGCTTTGCTAAGTTGCTGAGGCTGGTCTGGAACCTTCAATCCTCCTGTCTCAGACTCTTTTTTTTTTTTTGTGGTACTGGTGATTGAACCCAGGGGCATTCTACCTCTGAGATACACCCCCAGCCCTATTTTTTATTTCTTTATTTTGAAACAGAGTTGCGGAGGGACTCACTAAGTAGCTGAGGCTGGCCGCGAACCTGCGATCCTCCTGTCTCAGCCTCCCAAGTGCTGGGATTACAAGCGTGCGCCACCATGCCCGGCTCTGTCTCAGACACTTAAGAACTGTGTTCACCAGGCTCAGCACCATCAGTTCCCTCTGAGTGGAGGAAAGTGCCATGTGCTATTGCTCATGGAAGATACACACACTCACACACACACACACACACACGATTAGAAACATCAGTTGGAGAACCTCGCCTTCTTATCCTTGACACAGCTCCGTGAGGCTTTTACACCCAACCCAACTTATTTGAGACATTATTGCACAAATAAAAATTATCCCTAGCCGGGCGTGGTGGCACACGCTTGTAATCCCAGTACTTTGGGAGGCGGAGACTGGAGGATCCGGGTTCGCGGCCAGCCTCAGCTCTCTTGCTCTGTCTCTCTCTCTCTCTCTCTCTCTCCTTAGTGAGGCCCTCCGCAACTTCGTGAGACCCGGTTTCAAAATAAAGCATAAAAAAAAAATAGGGCCGGGTTGTAGCGCGGAGGTAGAACGCCCCTGGGTTCAATCCCCGGTACCGCAAAAAAAAAAAAAAATTATCCCTGTATTTAACCTACATCCTCTCTTGGCTGGGAAAGTGCAGGTTGTGAAATGGTCACCAGGCTGTCACTTACAAGCACACCCCCAGGCGGTTTCCCTGATACAAATAAGGACCCCCAGTCTTCTCGTCCCACTGAAGATTCAGCCCACTCACAAAGCCACCGCTGCAGGCTGCACGCAGTTCAGCGTGAGGGTCTAAGGGACGCCCGCTGCCTGTGACTCACGGCTGCCCTTCTCTTCCCAGGAGGAAAACGCTGCTCTCAGGGACTCTCCTGTTAGGATGCCTGGTCACCCTAGTCTGTGCGACCTTCTAAGTCTCTGTCTTCCAAAGAGCAAGAAATTGTTTTTTCCAGTTGGGATTACGGGCATGCACCGCCACACCTGGCTTGAGGTACTGTTTTAAAAACTTACAAATATTAAATTCCTCTATGGTGGATGCCAAAACTGGCATGGGTGGACCTCACTCCCAAAGCTTGTCAACCATATGTCCAGAGGGTTACTGAGGATTTTCATTTCTACCACTCCAGGTGATATGGTTAAGGGTCATCCAGAAACCACTCATTTTATTCACACCCATCTTTACCTTCAGATTCACCGGCAACATGGAAACCACAAACCAGACAGCTGCTTCCGAATTCCTTCTCCTGGGACTGACAGATGACCCAGCGCCGCAGCCGCTCATCTTCAGCCTGTTCCTGTCCATGTACCTGGTCACCGTCCTGGGGAACCTGCTCATCGTCCTGGCCGTCAGCTCTGACTCCCACCTCCACACCCCCATGTACTTCTTCCTCTGCAACCTGTCCTTGAATGACGTCTGTTTGAGCACAACCACGATCCCCAAGATGCTGGTGAACATCCAGATGCAGGACCAGAGTGTCTCCTATGCAGGCTGCCTCTCACAGATCTGCTCAGTCGTGACTTTTTGTGGTTTAGAAAACTGTCTCCTTGCGGTGATGGCCTATGACCGCTACGTGGCCATCTGTCACCCTCTGAGGTACACGGTCATCATGAACCCCCGCCTCTGCGTCCTGCTGGTGCTGCTGTCACTGCTCCTTAGCATCGGGCATGCCCTCCTGCACACGCTGATGGTGCTGCGTCTGTCCTTCTGCACACACTTGGAGATCCCCCACTTCTTCTGTGAGCTCGCTCAGGTCCTCAGGCTCGCCTGCTCTGACACCCTCGTCAGTCGCATCCTGATATATTCAATGGGTAACGTCTTTTTTGGTGTTCCTCTCTCTGGGATTATTTTCTCTTATATCCAAATTGTGTCTGCTATTTTGAGGATGCCGTCAGCAGGTGGAAGGTATAAAGCCTTTTCCACCTGTGGGTCTCACCTGTTCGTTGTTACATTATTCTATGGGACAGGTTTTGGGGTGCACTTGAGTTCTGCAGTGACTGACTCCTCCGTAAAGAATGTGGTGGCTTCGATGATGTACATTGTGGTCCCTCAAATGCTGAACCCCTTTATCTACAGTTTGAGGAACAAGGAGATGAAGGGGGCCTTGAGGACTCTTGTCACGGGGCCAACTTCACTGTGACTGTCCTTGGCCCAGGGCTTTGACTTCTGGAATGAGATAAAGTGGCAGGAATAAGGGGACCCAGAACACTGCATCTTCTCTTACCAAGTCTTCTAGTATTCCTAGATACCTGACATGCCTAGACAATACACAACATACCTAGTTGCACAATATACCTAGATGCACAATACACCTAGATACACAGCATACCTAGATACACAGTATTTCTAGATACACAATATTCCTAGACTACAGTTCAGCTGGGGCTTTGAACCTGGCTGATTCAAATTTGTCTGCGTATGTGATGTTTGTCAAATGACTCCAGGCTCTAGATTCTATCTCTTTGCTGCAACTTCATAGAAGCAGAGCCTAAGTTTGGGGTTTGATTTTAGCAATTATTGATGGGTCAGTCTCAAATGAAGAAATGTCGGGGTAGGTGGACAGTGTATGGATAGGTTTGCAGAAGGCTGTGTTAATATGTAGAGTCTAGTTTTGCATGAACCCGTGGTCAAGACCATGCAGTGAGACCAAGATCCTACTAGAGTATTTTTATTTTTGTGGTGCTGGCGATTGAACCCTGGTTCATTCTACCTCTGAGCTACACCCCAGCCCTATTTTTTTTTTTAATTTGGAAACAGGGTCTGGCTAGGTTGCTGAGAGTCTCATCCTTTGCTAAGGCTGTCCTCAAATCAGTGATCCTCCTGCCTCAGCCTCCCAAGTACTGGGCTTCCCTTCGTGGGCCACCATTAACTAATGACTGAGACTTTCGCAACTTTCCCTGGGACTCTGCAGCCCTCTGGGGTCATATTACCAGCCTCTGTTTCAACATCGAAAGAATTCACACAACAAGGTTATGCCAGAGGATTGAGCTGTTCTGAGACTTTTGAACTTCATCTCGGAAGATCCCTTCTGTTCTCATAAGAAAAAGAAACTATAGCTCTGATACACTTGGACTGCAAGGAGACTTATTTTTCAGTGCAGTGACTTCTGGTGTAGGGGACGTGCAGGGTCAGGGTTAGGGTTTCATCGGGTCCTAAGTGGGGCTAGCTCTTCCCAGGCTCCTTCTCAGAGTCAGTAGCTCTTAACACTGGGTCTGATGTGCCAGCACCCCACGTATTACAGGCTTGGTCCCCGGACTCTGACAATGGGGAGGTCTTGGAAACATTTTGCATATGTGTATGGTACTGGGGATTAAACCTGGAGACGGGGGACATTGTACCTTGGGGCCACACCCCCATTCCTTTTCTTATTTTTCTGTTTTGAAACAGGGTCTCGCTAGATTGCTGAGAATCTCACTATGTGGCTGAGGCTGGGCCTTGAAGCTGCAATCCTCCTGTCTCAGCCTCCCAAGTACTGGGATTACAGGTGCACGCCATGATGCCTGGCTAGGCGTTGGAAAGTTTAAGAAGTGGGTCCTAGCAGGAGGAAGTTAGGTGACTGGTGTTTGCCGTGAAGGGTATTGTGGGACCCCATGCCTTCCTTTTTCTATGGCTCCCTGGCCACAATTAAGTGAGCAGCTTTGTGCTAACACCTGATCCACCAGGATACACTGCGATAGAGATAGGGATCAGCGACAGAGACGATGAGAATCACAGAGCTCTCAATACACAGCACCCAAGCTCCACACACCAGGGGCCAAAACACAGAGGGAGGTCAAGAGAGGATTATTCTCTAGAAAGACGGCAATCGCTCTACAATGGTATCCCCCAAACTCACCCAAAGGGCGAATTAAAACACAGATCACCGAGTCCTACCCGAGGCTTTCAGATTTACTAGGTCTGCTGTAGCATCCTAGAATTGGCCTCTATCAAGTTCCCAGGTGATGCTAATACTGCTGGTTGCGGAACTCTGCTTTGAGAACCAGTAGTGTAGTACCTAAAAATTTGCAACTATGGCTGGGCGTGGTGGTGCACACCTGCAATCCCAGTACTTGGGAGGATCACAGGTTTGAGGCCAGCCTCAGCAACTTAGATCATGTTTCAAAATAATAAATAAAAACTGCTGGGGATGTAGCTCAGAGGTAGAATGTCCCTGGATTCAATCCCCAATACCACAAGAAAAATAAATTGCAAGTGCATACTATTTGGTAATGATTATTAAACCACTGTCCAAAGGTTCCTGGTCTCTGCAGACCTGAAACAGAACCAAGATGCAGGCTCCAATAGGAGGCATGTATTCACCATGGTTGTATGAAGCACATATTTTTAAAAATAAGGGAGCTTCACTGAGGACAAGGAGGGGCTTAACTCCCAAGGCACACCCAAGTGTGGCTCACCACACTCCAAGGAGATATGCCGGGCATAAACGTAACTCTCATAACACACACAGGTGCGGTATTGAGGTAGGATAGGAAAAATAAAAGTAATAGGTAGAAAGGAGACAAATAGGGAAGAAAAGGAAAACTATGGCTTTAAATCTAAAAACTCTGTCCCTCACCTTCACCCTGAAGGTCTGATTTCCTTCAGACCGAAATCCTTAAAATGTTCAGTAAATATTAGAATACCCTTCATCCAGTTAATTACTGCATATATTTTGTTAGCCTACAGGATGTATGTGAGACTGATAAGAGAATTCTAGGCCCAAATTCTTAAAATTTCCAGTAAATCCTGGGAAGCCAGCTCACCCCCATCACCTCCTCACAATCTGCTCACCCCTCATGAAGGTCCCCTATAAAGAAAGAGCTTGAAGCTGGGCGTGGTGGCACATGCTTGTAATCCCAGTCCTTGGGAGGCTGAGATAGAAGGATCGCAGGTTCGCGGCCAACCTCAACTACTTAGTGAGGCCCTACGCAACCTAGTGAGACCCTGTTTCAAAATAAAGAATAAAAAATAGGGCTGGGGGTGTAGCTCAGAGGTAGAACTCCCCTGGATTCAATCCCAAGTACCGAAAAAAAAAAAAAAAGAAAGAGCCCTACACTCCCAAAGCGTCTCTCTCCTCTCTCACTCTGGAGGTGGCCCGCGTTCCCCCTGGAACACGTATTTCTTACTTCCTTAAATAAACCTCTGTCTATGTCTCTGACTGGCCCGTGCTGAAATTCTTTTCCATCACGTAAGCCAAAAGCCCCGTAGATCCTGAGTTGAGGAATCGACCCTTCTCCTGTGACATTCTTGGTGGCCCCTATGTCAACCTCAGAGGCAACAGAGGCACCAACTTTGCCAAGTCTACTGAAATGCTTTTGTTTCTCCCTGTGTTTGAATGCTTTTATGTTTTATGTGTGTGGGAACTCTGTGCTTCACTTTCATGGGCCAAAAGAACATAAACTGGGTCCGCCCTCTTTGCCATGGCTCCCCATTCTTGAGTAGCAGGGGCAACTCCCCAAGCTGTGCAGATTCAAGTGGCAATAGGGTGGTAGCAGATGCTATACTTGGAGGCCTGGCAAGGGTCTTTGAACTCTAAATCCACGCAGGAGCTCAGTGGTCCCTTTTCCCTTCTGTTCTCTCTATGTCTGCAGCAGCTGGAATTTACATAGCCTTCCCAGCAGTAGGTTGGTATTCTATTGTTTAAAATTATGTTTTGGAATGTAAGAGGGAGCTACTTAAAAATCCCTTTTGAGACTAAGGAAACATATTGCTTTTATTTATTTATTTATTTATTATTTATGTATCTATCATCTATCAATCATCTATGTATCTCTATCATCTATCTATCATCTGTCTATCTACCTACCTATCTATCTATCATCTATCTATATCATCTATCATCTATTTTTTGGCATTGGGGATTGAGCCCAGAGGCATTCTACCTCTGAGCTACACTCCAAGCCCTATTTGTTTTTTTTTTTTGTGTGTGTATTTTTTTGCGGTAGTGGGGATTGAACTCAGGGGCATTCTACCTCCGAGCTACACCCCAAGCCCTATTTTTTATTCTTTATTTTGAAACAGGGTCTCACTAAATTGTGGAGGGCCTAAGTAGCTGAGCTGACGGTGAATCCGAATCCTCCAGTCTCAGCCTCTCAAGTACTGGGATTACAAGCGTGCACCACCATGCCTGGCTAACATGTTGCTTTTGATCCACAGATAGCTATGGGACTTAATGGAAGAGGTTTCTCTCTCTGTCTCTTTGTCTCTCTCTTTTCCTGGCCAAATACTACCCCTTTTAGAAGATGAGTGCTTGTTCGTAAAAGTGCCCCAAGCAGGGCACTCCCTTGTAGTCCAACATATTCCGTTCCTGGGTCAAACAGAACATAAATCGCTCATCCAGAAAATGCAAATGAGGGATTGGTCTCCCAGTGTCATGAGTACCTCCACATTTCCTCAACTGTAGGGTACTTCCGAGACACATGTCGAAGGCCATCAGCGATGTTGATGTAGTAGTCAATGGAAACACCTACACTCAGCGCCACGGATTTAGACCTGATACATCACAAAGGCTAATCTTTTGGCTCTCTAAAGCTTTTGTTGTAAATGTAAATTTGAAGTGTCTCTGTGTAATCTCATGTTTAATGCTCTAACAAGACCAGTTAATCTGTCCTGCGCCATTAATATCAGCTAGGGAGCATTCTCAGAACTTCGCCTTAACTAAACTATGTGGATTTACATGTTTATTTTTCTATTACTTGTACTCAATATTTGTAAAAAAGTGAGTTCAATCTTGTCATTTTAATTAGATATAGCCTCCTTGTCTGACCTTTGGTCTTAACTGAGATAAATACCTCATGATACTATTTAAAGAAAAACATCTCCTCCTTTTTGGACAGCAATTGTCATAACTCAAGGTGTGTTTTGTTATTGACCTAACTTTCTTTTATCCAGGAATGTCCTCAGATCCTCTTAAGAATCTCCATGAGGTTTTCTTAAATTATCACTATCATAAAATTGTAAATTCTTAAGCGCACCTAAATTAGTTGGGATCTCAAGGCTATGTATTTTTTTCTCATTAGGAACATTTCTTTCTTGTGAGCACCTCGAGCTGGCTAGGAGGATCCAGTAGGAGTTAATAGAGAACGCCGAGACCCGTACATTGGGTCAAGGACATATGAATCACCAGCAATTTACAGATGGAATGAGCAGGTGATGTTCATTCTGATTGGGCTGCAACTCCGTGGCAGAGATGCCTAGCCACAGGGAGATTGTCAGCATGGGGCAGATGGAAAGTCTGGTCCTGGTAGAAACAGTGAACGTGCTAGTCTTATCCATTGTTTGCTTTTCAGAATAACACAAGACAACCCCTTAAAGCATGCAAAATTATAAAATCATGGGCAATCCAGTATCTATCCCTGAGAACTTATCTCTTGAGCGCACAAGAGGATTCATACTGGAGAGAAGAATTATGAGTGCCCTGATCATGGGGAAACTTTTACAAACAGCTCACTTCTTAGGAACTGGGAAAGGTACTGTGGGGAAGTAGGATGTGGGGTTGGAGGCTGAGGGCAGAAAATCATGCATGGATATGATCAATGCACAACACAAGCACATACGGAACTCTCCTGGAGAATCCAATTAATTTGTACCAAGCCGTATGTGATGGTGCACAGCTGTAATCTCAGTACTTGGTAAGCTGAGACAGGAGGGTTTCAGGTTTGCCAGCCACAACAACTTAACAAAACCGTGCTTCAGAATAAAAAAAAATATGACGGGTTGAGGGTATAGCTCAAAGGTAGAGTGCCCCTGGGTTCAATCCCAGGTACCAGAAAAAAGTACCAATAATATTTGTTCATAATTATAATAATGAATGAGTAGAAAAAAGTTGGTTAATATGTGTGTTAGATAAAGTATTTAAACTGGGTCCACAAATGTATATATTTACGAATTTCATGTCTGTTTATCTATCATTTATAGTCGAAATGTCTATAGGATTTTCTCACTGGATTTGTGAGTAGTTACATATTCTTCATGATTCTGTACTTCTAACTATGCATTCCTGTTTACCTTCAAAGTATGTGGGAAAATGTACAACTCTAAGATTTTTCCATGCTAGAGCACAACTGTGTTAACCACTGCACAAACTGGTCAAGAAAGCTCACATTATCAACCACCTACCACTCCCCAGTGGTCCCTTTCAATTTCTAAACCCCCTTATTTCTTCCCGTAGATTATAAGTACTCTGAATTTAAATCTGTTTTTGTTTTGTTTGTTTTGTTTTGTGTTACTAGAGATTGAACTCAGGAGCATTACACCCCAGCCCCATTTTATTTTTGCTTTGAAACATTAAAAAAAAAAACTTGCTTTGAAACTAAGTTTCTGAGAGTCTCACCAAATTACTGAGGCTGGCCTTGACCCTGCAATCCTCCTGTCTCAGCCTCCCACATACTGGGATGACAGGTGTGTGCCAGCACTATGAACTGAATTCGTGCCTTTTAAAATAGCTTTATTGAGGAGTAAGTTAAATACATCATAACATCAATCCATTTAGGTACCATGTAAAATACGCGCAAGGTCGATGCAATGTCAGCCAGCCCAAGTCGTGGGAAGAACTAGATGTTGCGTGCTCATCCTCAGGGGCAGGAGATCAGCCATCCTGAATCCCTCCTGTCTCTAGAGTTTGTCTTTAAGGATGCGCTCTCCTGGGATCTGAATGATAGTAAAACTGCTGGTCTAATGAGGAGCTGTGGACGTTGAGCCTCAGGATACGGAGCGTGCAGGAGCCAGCCTGTGACCACCTCGCTCCACAGCCCTGCCCCGGCCAGGAAGCAATGTCTGAGCCTCCTCCCGGATGTGGTCCTCCTTGACTAGGAGCCATTGACACAGTGGATGGGTCCACCTATCATGTGAACAGATCTTCCGTCTCCACTGTCCAGGTGAGATTCTGAGCATCATCGTCATGAAGTCAGCCAGGTAACCGACAGCTGTTTAGTTCCTGCTTTGGGGATGAGGACAGATGGTCCCCGCGACCCTCCCTGCAGCTGTCTGTCTTTATCAGCGCACATTCCTACGTGTGCACTAAGGCTCACCCCTCGCGCATCCTGCCGTCCTCATTCTTTCTAAAAGGACAGGACCTGTTTCCTCTGAACAGAAATCAGCCCTTTCTCAAACAGGCTGATTGTCTTTAAATATTCTAATATTGTATTCTTGTGGTGGTTTTAGGAATGGGTTTTGGAGAATGTGTTAATTTTCTAGATGTTTCCATAATAAACTGCCACCAATAGGGGACTTGAAGAGTGGGAGTTTGTGTTTTCATACTAGAGGATTGAACTTCAGAGACCAAAGTGTCGGCAAGAATGGTTCCTTCTGAACCATGTCTCTATAGCTCTCAGGATGGCGGCTGTCCCTGAGTTTGTAGGTCCTTCCTTCCTTCCTTCCTTCCTTCCTTCCTTCCTTCCTTCTTTCCTCCTTCCTTCCTTCCCTCCTTCTTTCCTCTTTCCTTCCCTCCGTTTTTGATACTGGAAATTGAACCCAGAGACATCCTACCTCCAAGAAGAACACTCAGCCCTCTTATTTTTATTTTGAAACAGGGTCTTGCTGAGTTGCTGAGGCTGACCTCGAACCTGTGATCCTCCTGTCTCAGCCTCCCAAGTACTGGGATTTCTGACTTAGATCATGCTTCTGTGGGTGTCTGTGTCCTTCTCCCTTCTTAAAAGGACTCCAGTCATATTGGATTGAGGCTCACTCTCATGACCACATTCTAAATTAATTACCTTTGCAAGGAATATCTCCAAAATAGTCACATTCTGTGGAATGGGTGATCAAGATTTCAAGATGTGAACTTTGGGATGGACAGAATTGATCCCACAACAATCAGTTCCTCTCCTATCCCCTTTGCTCGTTCTTGATTCATCATTACACAGTCAGCTTTTGTACTGCTCTGTAGGGAGGTATATCTTCATCAAAGAAAAGGAGCTGGGTGTGGTCATGCGCACCTGTAATCCCAGTACTTGGGAGGCTGAGGCAGGAGGAGCCCAGGTTCACAGCCAGCCTCAACAACTTACTGAGACCCTCTGCAACTTAGTGAGACCCTGTTTCAAAATAAAAACTAAAATAGGGCTGGGGGTGTAGCTCAGAGTTAGAATACCCTGGGTTCAATTCCAGTAACAAAAGGAAAGAAAAAAAAGAGAAAGGAAAAGAAAAGAAGGACAGTAAAATAACATGTCCCCAAATGCCCCTGTTCTGTTCTCCAGAACCTGCCCAAGGGAAGCGAACACTGAGAGGCAGCCTGGAGCAGGGCGTCTGAATGATTGTGAGGGGCGCGGGCTTTCTCTCATGTACTCAGGGACGAGGACAATCAGTGCTGTCTGTGAAAGAGACTCTCGTGCACCTGCGCCAACACAGGGGCTCCCTGGGACGCTGGTCACACAGGCAAACACGGCCAGCTGGTGCCGATGGTGTTGCTGCTTCTGCAGCCTGTCATAGAGACCGCTCTGGGCGGGGACGGGCACAGAGCTGAGCGCACTGTGGAGAGGGTGCGTGTCACCATGCCGCCAGCTGCCTCTGGATAAAGTGCCAGGAGGGACGGGGAGCTGTCTGTCAGCTGTCACCACTGAGCCCTTCTTGGAGCAGCCGCTGGTCTCTAGTCAGCTTCCCCAGGAGACCCCGTGTCACCCATGCTGACTCCCGACACTGTCTCGGGACTCTTCACAGTCTTCCCCACTGCCCTGGCACAACCCGGCGGAGGCCGTCAGGAAACTGAGAACTCTGGGCAAAGAGCTGGGGAAGCAGAAACCCTCAGCCAGCACCTTCCTCGTCTCCTTTTTTCTCTGCCTAAAACGCTAACTATTTTCGACAGGAGAAGCTGAGCTTGTGTAATTAACAACAGCAGCACACCACCACCTCTCACCCCTCTCCAATGTTATTCAGTGTTGACATTTTGCTATGCCTATTTGGGGTACTTTTATTAGAAGTAACAAGTCAGGTGTGGTGGCAGAGTCCTGTCGTCCCAGCACTTGGGAGGCTGAGACAGGAGAATTGCAGGTTCATTTCAATATATGAAATATGCTAATATATTGAAGGGTATGAAATGCCTTCGTATACTGAACTTCTACCTCACTCCTTTTTCTTCCCCTCTCCAACACCCTCACCCTCTCCTTCCACTGCCTGACAGGTCTCTATCCACATTATTTAAAGTCCCTTATATTTCCTATTTTCTCTCTAGCTTCCACATACGAGAGAAAACATACAACCCTGGACCTTCTGAGACTACCTGATCTCACTTAGCAATTCATTTTTCCGTTTTATGTTTTCTGCAAGATTCACCAGCAATATGGAGCCTACAAACCTAACATCTACTTCCAGATTCCTTCTCCTGGGACTGACAGACCACCCAGCGCTGCAGCCGCTCATCTTCAGCCTGTTCCTGTCCATGTACCTGGTCACGGTGCTGGGGAACCTGCTCATCGTCCTGGCTGTCAGCTCTGACTCCCACCTCCACACCCCCATGTACTTCTTCCTCTGCAACCTGTCCTTCACTGACATCTGTATCAGCACAACCACGATCCCAAAGACGCTGGTGAACATCCAGACGCAGGACCACAGTATCTCCTATGCAGGCTGCCTCTCCCAGCTGTGCTTTGTACTGATCTTTGGTGGTTTAGAAAACTGTCTCCTTGCGGTGATGGCCTATGACCGCTACGTGGCCATCTGTCACCCTCTGAGGTACACGGTCATCATGAACCCCCGCCTCTGCGTCCTGCTGGTTCTGCTCTGCCTACTGATTACTACGGTGAACGCCCTTCTGCACAGCCTGATGGTGCTGCGGCTGTCCTTCTGCACACCCCTGGAGATCCCCCACTTCTTCTGTGAGCTCGCCCAGGTCATCAACCTCTCTTGTTCAGATCCCCTCGTCAATAACTTGCTGATGAGTTGGGGAACTAGCGTGTTTGCTGGTGTTCCTCTCTCTGGGATCATTCTCTCTTACACTCAAATTGTGGCCTCAATTTTGAGAATGCCATCCTCAGGTGGAAGGTATAAAGCCTTTTCCACCTGCGGGTCTCACCTCTCTGTTGTGTCCTTATTCTATGGGACAGGTTTTGGGGTGTACATGAGTTCTGCGGTTAATAACTCCTCCATTAAGAATGTGGTGGCCTCAATGATGTACATCGTGGTCCCTCAAATGCTGAACCCCTTTATCTACAGTCTGAGGAACAAGGAGATGAAGAGTGCCCTAAGACATCTCATCCCTGGGATGCCTTCTTCCCTGTGACTTTCCACCTGCTTTGGGCTCTGTTTTCTGCTATGAATGAAAATGACAGACATCCTGGTGAGTCGCGGACCCTCCCACCACAAGATTCTTGCAAACATGAGGCTGGGCCTGGTGGTGCGCGCTTGTAATTCCAGTACTTGGAAGTTGAGACAGGAGGATCTTAAGTTGAGGACAGCTTCAGCAACTTAGACTCTCAGCAACCTAGGGAGATGCTGTTTCCAAAAAGAAAAATAAAAGAAAGCATGGGAGATGTAGCTCAGAGGTAGATTGCCCCTGGGTTCAATCCCCAGGACCACAAAAAGAATAAATAAATAAACAGACATTCCCTGAAAAACTGTATTCTTATGGAGTTGTGTTACCATGCCACTCAGTTTCATTATTTGTAAAATTCACAAAATTACATTACACTGTGTGAAATGGTTTTATGATACTGATATGTGAGAGAGCTTTGTGATGTTGACCTGGTGTTATGATACTGAGACACCCTTAGTAAAGTTACCGTCAAAGGAAACGAAAACCCACCACTAACATGCTGAGCAAATAAAGGGAATTACAATTCATTATGAGGATTTGGGAAGTTGGGAATGTACAGTCTCAGAGATGAGCACGTCACTGAGCCCTGTGTGAGCTTCCTCCTCTAAGCATATCTTCCTCTCAAAGTCCCCAGGTAACTACAATGGGTGTGGGTGTCATAGCTGGACACAATGCCAGAGAGGAAGCTGAGCGTCCCTCCTGTGGGCACCGCAACAGATATTTCCTTGAGTCACAGAGAAGACATCTCTGTCACAAGTTGAATGGTGGCCCTCAAACCATACTTCCACATCCTAATGACCCCCGTTTCAGGATATGACCTTCTGAGTTGACAGGTGAATGCTACTTATGTCTCAGAGTGGTCTGTGCACAGAGTTGATCTGCGAATCTTTGGATCAGCCGTAAATGTCATTTTGCATATTCTTTGTGCAGGGGGGTCCACCCTGGGAATCGAACACTTGAGGGAGTCTACCTCTGAGCTACATAGCCAGCCCTATTTTATTTTTTATTCTAAAACAGGGTCTTCCTAAGTTCCTGAGGGTCTTGCTGAGTTACAGAGGCTGGCCTCAAACCTGCGATCCTCCTGTCTCAGCCTCCCAAGTAGAGTGATTACAGGTGTGTGCCTCCACACTCTGCTAAATTTCGTATATTCCAATAGATACAGAGAGGAGCTGGGTGAATTGGGCCAGTTTTCGCCTGTCAGTATTACAGCACTTATCCAAGCTATGCAACTTCGTAGAAATCTGACACATCAACCATGCCACTTTTGTAAGCCTATATGACTCATTCCAACAATCTGATCCATTTTGACCATGATAAGATTTAAAGGCAATAAAAGAAATGCTGTATCTTTCTTCTTGTTGTTGTTATTATTATTTTGGTGATGCTGGGAATTGAACTCAGAGGTATTCTACCTCCAAGCTACACCTCTAGCCCTTTTAGTTTTTTATTTTGAAACAGGGTCTCGCTAAGTTGCTGAGAGGCTCAGGAAGTTGGTGACACTAGCCTGGAGCTTGGGATCCTCCTGTCTCAGCCTCCCAAGCCCTGGGATGACAGGTGTGCTCCACCACCATGCCTGGCTACATTGTTGCTCTGCTGACTGCAGGTTTGAGCTCAGCATTCATTCATTTATTTTTGTCGATCTCTCTTTTTGCACAGTGTCTGCTAATAGTCAGTCAGTCACTATTCTTTCCGGTAGCAGTGGAATCTGAGAGATCTCGCCGTGTTGCTGCGAGCATCTCTGGATGAATCTTCTCCGCCATGTCTGCTGGAGGAAGAGGAGTATGTGGACGTGTTGGCTGGGCGGGTGGAGCATCTCATGACGAGGTTAGAGAGACGAGGGATCTGGCAGATTCAAGTCAGTTTCCTCAGTCATCTGTCATGCGAACCCTGTGTAGAACAAACATCATGTCCGTCAAGTTTGGGTTCCCCGCTGGACTGTGCGTATTGAAAAAATGGATATTTTAATTCCATCTAATCTCACAGCCCTCGAGACGTACAGGCGTCCCGTGCGCAGCGTCCTTTCCGTCCTGCTCTGTGTGGTCTGCGTTGTCTTCTCCGTCCTGCAGGCCACAGCCTGGTGCTGGGGGCTGTGCCCTTGTCATTCCAGGGTCCAGCTCAGGACACAGTAAGGAGGTGTTGCTTTTTTCTTCAGTTTTTTAAAAAACATAGCATGTTGTGGTTTTTTTCCCATTCCCCCTTTTTAGTAAAAAAAATCATTGGGACCTATCAGCTAAAGTAGTGATTTGAATTTCAAGTAATAATCATAAGTATGTCTTTATGTATGTCTTTAAGTATGTATAAGCGAGGGGGCTGGGTGTGTAGCTCACTGGTAGGGCGCTGGCTGAGCACGTGCAGGGTTCCAGTCCAGTCACTAGCACCAAACCAAACCAAACCAAACCAAACCAAACCAAACCAAAAAGAAAAACAAACAAACCAAAAACCAAAACAACAACAACAACAACAAAACCATAGTCGTAACAACTACGGATTCAGGCAGCCTGGGTCCTGGTGTTGATGCTGTCACTTGGTAGGTACTGTTTATGTGTTCAGAGAATGAAATACCTGTAAAGCTAAGAATAGCCAGGCATGGTGATACATGCCTGTAATCCCAGTACTGGGGAGGCTCAGATAGGAGGATCGAAGCTTCGAGGACAGCCTCAGCAATGTAGGAGACTCTCAGCAACCTAGCAAGACCCAGTTTCAAAAAATAAAAAATAAAATGAGGCTGGGGTGTAGCCCTGGGGCATTCTACCCAGTAAAACACACACACACACACACATACACACACACACACACACACACACACACACACACACACACACATGTGGTGGTGCACCCCTGTAATCCCAGGATGTCCAGAGGCTGAAGTAGGAGGGTCACGAGTTCCAGGCCAGCCTGGGCTACTTAGCGAGACCCTGTCTCATATAAAATGTTAAAAAGGGATGTGGCTGCAGTTTAGAGGTAGAGAGAGGGCTTGCCTCAGTAGAAATGGAGTGTATACACACACACAGTGGAATTCTACTCAGCCATAAAGAAGAACAAAATGATGTCACTTGCAGGAAAGTGGGTGAAATTGGAGAACATTGTGCTAAGTGAGATCGGTCAGTCTCAGAAAGGGAAGGGTCGGATGTTTCTGTCATATGTGGACAATAGAGAGAAATTGGGAAATGAAAGAGATTTCAGATAAGTGAAGAGAGACTGGTCTGTCTCTCAGCACCATGTATGTATCTATCATGTTGAACCTCATTTTTTTGTGTGTGGTACTGGGGATGGAACCCAGGGTCTATTTAACTATGAGCTGTACCCCCAGCCCTATTTTATTCTTTTATTTTAAAACATGGTCTCACTAAGTAGCAGAGGGACTCACTAAGTTGCTGAGGCTGGCCATGAACCTACAATCCTCCTGTCTCAGCCTCCCAAGTACTGGGATTACAAGCATGCACCACCACCCCAGGCTGAACTTCATTATGATGTATAATTACAATGCACCAACAAAAGTACTTTTTTTTAACAAAAAGGTATATAAGAATAAAAATAAAAATTTAATAAACATCAGTGATACATTGGAGACACACTCCTAAGTGTATTTTCAAAATATCTTAATGTTTATAATTACATTATTTATACTCACTTATATAAGAATATTTAAAGCCTACTATAGGAATTAGTTTTCCTGACATTAGTAATTATAGACGTTTCCTTGTTAAAAAAAACACTGGAATTAATCAGAGATTTGAATGCAAGTCCCATGCAATACAGAGAGAATTGAATCGTGCTCATCAGGCCTCAGGGGACAGGAAATCAGCCATCCTGGATTTCTCCCATCAGATCTGTTGGTCTTTATGGACACGTACTCCAGGGATTGGCATAGCTGGTATAATGAGGAATTGTGGAGATTGAGCCTCCAGGGACCCAGAGGTGACAAGAGTCAACTGGGGCCACCTCACTCCTCATCCCTGCCCAGCCAGGAATTGGCACCTGAGCCTCCTCTGGAGATGACCCTTCTTGACTTGGAGCCGCCCTTTGACAAGTTTATTCTGCCTGCACTTCCCAAAGCAGTGCAAATGAAGACTTCACACCCTCAGCATCCAGGTGAGATGCTGAGCGTCATTCCTCTTGAAGCCGGCCAGGTAACACAAAGTCCTTTAGTGAAGGTTTTGGACAAGGGGCAGAATGCATTAATAGAATGTCTGCCCTCTTGTCCCCTAAATGTCACCTCGGGACACATTCTCATGGAAGTCCCACTGACGGGCATGAAGCCCCCATGCTGGTGGTCCCACACTCTCATGAGGACAGGGAAAGTTTCCTTCTGAGCAGAAAGTGGCCCCTTCTCCAACCTGATGAGTGTCACACAATGTGCTAGAATTTTTATAAATTATCATAGGGATGTTGGGGAAGAGATTCCGTGAGTGTATTAGGTGCTAGGGCTGCCATAGCTCAGTGCTTGGTGGTGTCACAACAGAAATCAACTCTCCCACAATTCAGGAGTCTAGAGGAGTGGAGGCCACGTTGTCCACACGGGCGGTTTTCTGGCATGATCCCAAGTGTTGCTGCTGCTGTCTGTGCATTATATTATCTTTTTTGTTCGTTTTTGTTTTTGTTTCATTTACTGGTACTGGGTATTGAACTAAGGAGCGTTCTTCCTCTGAACTATACCCGTAGCCTTGTCTATTTTTTATGTTGAAATAGGGTCTCGTTAAGTTGCTGAGGCTGGCCTCAAACCTGTGATCCTCCTGTCTGAGACTCTCAAGTATTGAGATGACAGGTGTGCACAACCACACACAGCCATTTCATTATCTTTTTACCTAGATTTTCCTTCAGATTCTTGAACAACATGGAGGCTAGAAACCAAACAGCTGTTTCCAAATTCCTTCTCCTGGGACTGACAGACAACCCAACCCTGCAGCCGCTCATCTTCAGCCTGTTCCTGTCCATGTACCTGGTCACCATCCTGGGGAACCTGTTCATTGTCCTGGCCGTCAGCTCTGACTCCCACCTCCACACCCCCATGTACTTCTTCCTCTGTAACCTGTCCTTGAATGACGTCTGTATGAGCACATGCACGGTCCCCAAGATGCTGGTGAACATCCAGACGCAGGACCAGAGCATCTCCTACGCAGGCTGCCTCTCCCAGACCTGTTCATTCTTGACTTTTGGTGGTTTAGAAAACTGTCTCATTGCAGCAATGGCCTATGACTGCTACGTGGCCATCTGTCAGCCTCTGAGGTACACAGTCATCATGAACCCCCGCCTCTGCATCCTGCTGCTGCTGCTGTCACTGATCCTTAGCATCTCGTACGCACTGTTGCACACACTGATGGTGCTGCGGCTGTCCTTCTGCACACACCTGGAGATCCCCCACTTCTTCTGTGAGCTCACTCAGGTCCTCAGGCTCGCCTGCTCTGACACCCTCCTCAATAACCTGCTGGTGTACTTGCTTTCTGTCCTCTTTGGTGGAGTTCCCCTCTTTGGAATCATCTTCTCCTATATCCACATCGTGTCCTCTGTCCTGAGAATGCCGTCATCAGGAGGAAAGCAGAAAGCCTTTTCCACCTGTGGGTCTCACCTCTCAGTTGTCTCCTTGTTCTACAGGACAGGTTTTGGGGTGCACATCAGCTCTGCAGTGATTGACTCACCCAGGAAGATAGTGGTGGCTTCGGTGATGTATTCTGTGGTCCCTCAGATGCTGAACCCCTTCATCTACAGCCTGAGGAACAGGGACATGAAGGGCGCCCTGAGGAGACTCCTGGGTGGGACAGCTTCTCATGTATGATACGTTGTTTTTTGGACTTGGGTTTTGAAGTGAAATAAAAATAACAGGATTTTAGGTAAGCTGGAATGATTGTTCCTTCTGTCACTATGTTTTTCTTTTTTAAAAAAATCACTTTTAGAATTTTATTGGTGCAAGGTCATTATACATCCTAGTGAGGTTCAAAGTGATACATTCATATACGTAACATCTCCTGGTGCTTGCCTATCATCTTCAGTATCTCCCTTACACACACACACACACACACACACACACATACACACACACACACACACAAATATCCTTTGTCACTACGTTTTTCTTTTTCTTTTTGAACCCAGGGGCATTCTACCTCCGAGCTGCACCCCCAGTCCTATTTTTTATTCTTTATTTTGAAACAGGGTCTCACTAAGTTTCGGAATGCCTCACTGAGTAGCTGAGGCTGGTCGTGAACCTGGATCCTCCTGTCTCAGCCTCCCAAGTACTGGGATGACAAGCATGTACCACCATGCCCGGCTTGTCACTAGGTTTTCTAAAAAACCAAATGACCAGGTCCATTTTAACTCGGATTGGATCCTGACCTTGATTTACTGATAAATGTCTGAGTTTTGACCCATAATGCCAATTGACTAATTGCAATCTCTGCTGGGCATGGTGGCACACACCTAAATCCCAGTACTTGAGAGGCTGAGACAGGAGGATCTCAGGTTCAAGACCAGCCTCAACAATAGTGAGACTCTCAGCAATTTAGCAAGATCCTATTTCAAAATAAAAAATAACTAAAAAGGCTTGGGGGAGTAGCTCGGAGTTAAACTTCCCCATAACACACACATACGACAAAATAAATTAAATAAATGTAATTTCTTTGCTCTGTTTCCCAGACGCAGAACCTGAAGCAGGGGTCCTCATTTAGCAAGTGTTTTGTGGTGTAGTCTCAGAAGAAGGTAATCTGAGAAGGTGGACCGGGCAGAGGTTTTATTTAAACAAAGCTTCAGTTACCTAGACAGTAGCACCCACCTGTCCCTATGGTTTGGGCCACTAGAATTGTGTTCCAGAGTCAGTCCTGCTGGCCAAAGAGGAGAGAGTACTCAAAGCTGAGATGCAGTTCCTTGGATCTGTGTCCTGACAAACTGTACCCTTCAAGTAATAAGAGCACACATTCTATTTAGGGTCATTACCTATCAATTCTTACTAACTAGATTATATCAGAGGTGTGTGACATCTGTATGATGTTTGAACCTAATTGGTGAAGATATTGTCAATCCAGATAAGAAAAATGTCACCCTAAGGTTAGTACACTGCACAGTACAGAAGGCAGGGAAGCAAGGACTACAGAGAGCAGAGCAGCTTCCCTCCATCCTCCACCGGGGCCATAGAGGGCTGGCTCTCCTCCAGCTGGGCAGGCATCTGCAGAAAATGAGGGTGTCAGGTGTCACGCCAGAGCCAGGACCCTGAGGGTCCTCCCCGTGGTCCACTGCTCCTGCACGTTTCCCTGGAACTTCCACACTGCGCCTCGGCCCTGGACTGACGGGTGGAGCTTGTGTGGAGGAAATGCATTCATACTACTTGTTTGGGAAAGGGCATTGGCAAAGGGTGAGTTTTTCCTGAACAGTCTAGGTGAGGTATCAGTGCGAGCATGTTTCCTTTCAAGACAAATAGCAGAGGAGAGGACCCTGGACGAAAGGAGGCGTTACAACCATGGAGAAGAATCGGGGTGGATGCTGCTCATCTTGGGTTGCCAGCGCCGATGATGTTTGCCCTACAACTAAGCTGACATTTTCATAGACATCAATGCATGTTTTATCACCCCTGGAGAGACCCCTATAATTTGTTAAATAAATGTGTTTCCTTTCAGCCTAGGTAAAGCCAGCCTCATTGAATGTGTTGCATGTCTTCTTTCTGTCCTGATCCTTGTGTTTCTCAGTAAACCACGGTGTGCTTAGCGATCCCTGTTTGCAAACTCCCTCATGCTACCCTGTGCATGGGGTATCATAAATAAGGAATATTTCATCCGGGCGTGGTGGCATACACCTGCCGTCCAAGTACATGGGAGGATGAGACAGGAGGATCGCAGGTTTGAGGCTAGACTCATCAATCTAGTGTGGCCCTGCTCCTATATAAAAAAATAGGGCTGGAGGGGTGTAGCTCAGAGGCAGAGTACTCCTAGGCTCAATCTCCAGGGCACAAAAAGAAAAGAAAAAAATTCTGATGATGATGAACTTTTGGTAGCATATTTCGTGCTGATATGAATGAAGATGTTTGAATATTCTCCATAATTTATGAAGGAAATCAAAGGGCATCTTACACTTGATGTAGAATTATGGGCTCTAACCAGTAGTTTGTCACATCTTGGGATTTGCAGGGGGATTTCCTAGGTGTCAGTAGCAAGCGACCTCTCCATTAGACATCCCTGGTGTTCTGTGTCAACCTCAAAGCATTTCCATGACCCCAAGAAACTCCTGGGTGCAAAATGGTTTTGCTTCATCCACATCTCTCTCAGGTGACACAGGGAAACATTGTTCTCCTCTCCTGACATTTGCCTGTGTGAGGTTTCAACAAGCTGCTTATCCGTGTTGTAAAACTAACTCATTGTTGGTAACGTCCCAGCGCACCTGAGAGGAAAAGAATGATGCAGACACAGAGCAGATTCAAACTGGGCAGGCCACGGACCTCACTCTTAGGTCAAGGCCCCACTGGACACTGGTCCACAGATTTGTTGTCATTCTAAAGAGGGGACGTTGAGGTGTGGATGCCGCTGCTTATGTGCAGAGAGTCCAGTAGGTAATGTTTAACTAGTAAACATGGAGGGAAACGCAGAGGTGATGTCTAACTGGTAACCGTGCAGGGAGTACATGAGGAAATGGCCGACTGGATGAAGTGTAGAGAGTCCTTGAAGTAATGGCCAACTGGGCAAAATGCAGAACAACTACAGCAAGTCTTTGAGTTAACGGTGAGCAATGAAACCACTGAGGATGCGCAGAAGATCCTTTAGACAATGTTTGACCAGCAGGACATTTGGGAGTTGGCACCAGCAGGAAACACAGGACCGTTTACCTTGGAGGAACAGGCTGCTTTCAGCGAGGTCCACAGCCCACTCAGAGCTTCCTATGACCCTAAGACCTTTCCAAGGTAAATGTTAACCTGTCTCTGGCAGTCGCGTTCTTCATAACTCATGACAGCCTTGGTGCAGTCAGAGCTCTGCCTACTCATTACTACCGTGAACGCCCTCCTGCACAGCCTGATGGCGCTGCGGCTGTGCTTCTGCAATTATTGATTCGGTCATCGCCCATTATCACCAAAGGCAGGGATGAGAGGTCGAACCCCTGCCCTCCCCTCCCCTCGCAGTCCCCTGCAGCTGGGACAGGAAACCCCGGAGCCCGGGAAGCCAGAAGTGGAGACGTGGCAGATTCTAGATCTCACGAGAGAATCAGCATTCTCCTGCCTCATCTCCAGAGGGGAGTCACATCCTCTCACCTTACTACCCCAGCCCCCAGCCCCTGCTATAAAATGCGCTCACTTCCTCCCCCGGGCGTGATTTTGCTGACCCACAGGCCTTTCCATTAACAGACCTCGCCTGGGAGCGCAATAAAGTGCCTTTTGCACTCTGCTTGCTAAGCCTTGATTTCTCGTGCGACCCCGACTCAATTTCCCTGTTACACAAACGTTCTGCCATTTGCTTTTAAACTTATGATTTTATCCTAGTCCTTCCTTTTCCATTTTGGACAATTTTTGGATAAACTTTACCACACAAGATGCTGTCTTATTCTAAAAATAGTCTCCTTTTTTATCCTTCCTTACCAAAAACTTCTCATACCCACATATCTTTTTACATCTCTCTCTCATTTTTACACACTGGTTCTTTTCTCTGTTAATTCCTTTATTGACTTTATATTTTGAAATAATTTTATAAACTCTTCACCAAAGTAAGAAACAAATTAAAATCATTTATCTAAGGGTTACAGTGTTCTGGACTTTAAAGAGTCACACGTTTCTCTTTTAGGTGTTTACATTTTTGCTAGAACTGGCTGAAATAACAAGCACCTTGAACAATAACCTTGAATAGCAACTCATCTTAATTCTTTATTGATGGCAGCCAAGCCAAGGCGGTATCATTAGCAGTATCATTTGGTGATTAACAAACCAATTGATATATTAGGCTATAAGCACCTATTATTAAGAAAGTGGCTGTCAGTCCTGCAACGAGACCTGGACACCAAAGATATAAATTGCCATTACAGTCAGGGGGTAGGGAATGCACGGTTCGTGAATGGGCTGATGACAGTGGACAGGGCAGAACCATTCTGAGTTTGCCCACATAACAGCAACCCTGAAATCCCCTAAGAATGGTGGAATAAGAGAAATTAAAACAAAAGACTGGTACTGGGGGCTGTGCCCTTGTCATTCCAGGGTCCAGCTCAGAACATAGGAACGAGGTGTTGCTTTTTTCTTCAGTTTTTTTAAAAAAATGTTGCATGTTATGTCTTTTCTGTCATTCCCCTTTTTTAGTAAAAAATTCATTGTGACCTATCAGCTTAAATAGTGATTTTAATTTCAAGTAATAATCATGAAGTATGTCTCATCAAAATCATAGGCTTGGGGGATGGATGTGTAGCTCACTGGTAGGGCGCTGGCTGACATGTGCAGAGCTCCAGTATAGTCACTAGTACCAAACCAAACCGCAACCATACAACAACCAAAAAGCAAAACAAAACAAACCAAAAGTCCCCAAATCAAACAACAACAGCACCATAGTCATAACACCTAGGGAGTCATGAAACATATACCCCGGGTCCCACGTTGATGCTGCCACCTGGTAGGTACTCTTTATGAGTTAAGAGAACTGAATATCTTTAAAGTTGAAAAAATAGCCAGGTGTGGTGGTGCATCGTTGTAATCCCAGCACTTGGGAGGCTGAGACAGGAGGATCGCAGCATCGATTGCAGCCTCATCAATGTAGTGAGAATCTCAGCAACCTAGTGAGACCCTGTATCAAAAATGAAATGGGGATAGGGATGTAGCTCAGAGGTAGAATGCCCTTGGGATCAATCCTAGTACCACACACACACACACACACACACACACACACACACACACACACACAAGTGGTGGGGCATGCCTGTAATCCCAGGATACCCAGAGGCTGAGGCAGGAGGGTCATGAGTTCCAGGCCAGCCTGGGCTACTTAGCAAGACCCTGTCTCAAATAAAATTTTAAAAAGGGATGTGGCTTCAGTTTAGAGGTAGAGAGAGGGCTTGCCTCAGTAGAAATGGAGTGTATACACACACAATGGAATTCTACTCAGCCTTAAAAAGAACAAAATGATATAATTGCAGGAAGGTTGATGGAATTGGAGAACATTATGCTAAATGAGAAGAGTCTGTCTCAGAAAGTGAAGTGCCAAAATTTTCTCTCATATGTGGACAATAGAGAGAAATTGGGAAATGAGAGAGATTTCAGATAAATGAAGAGAGAGACCAGCAGCATAGAGGAGGGGATCTGGGGAAGGAGGTGGGCAGGGGAAAAAGTCAATGAAGGAAAAAGTTGAAATAATGGTATGTACATATGCAAAGTTATCAAAACCAATCTCAACAACATGTATAGGGAGGTGGAGTTAGTGGCGAGGGACCCAGAGGAAAACACACCTAGTGTCATGTGCACGCATGTTTCTGTCACATTGATCCTCATTTTTTGTGGTATTGGGGAGGGATCCCAGGGGCATTCTACTTCCAAGCTACACCCCCAGCCCTACTCTTCATTCTTTATTTTCAAACAAGATCTCACTACATTGCTGGGGCTGGCCATGAATCTGCGATCCTCCTGTGTCAGCCTCCCAAATACTGGGATTACAAGTGTGCGCAACCATGCAGGCTGACTTTCATTATGGTGTATAATTAAAATGCACTGATAAAAGCACTTTATTTTAAAAAAACTATATAAAAATTTAAAATTTTAAAATTCAGTAAACATTGGTGATACATTAGAAACACACTCCTAATTGTATTTTCAAAATATCTTAATGTTTATAATTACATTATTTATACTCACTTATATAAGAATATTTTAAGCCTACTATAGGGATTAGTTTTCCTGACATTAGTAATTATAAATATTTCCTTGTTTGTCATTTCAAAGAACACTGGAATTAATTAGAGAAGATTTGAATGCAAGTTCCATGCAATGCAGAGAGAACTGAATTGTGCCCATCAGACCTCAGGGTCAGGAAACCAGCCATCCTGGATTCCTCCCTTCAAATTGTTGGTCTTTATGGACACGTACTCCAGGGATTTAAATAGCTGGTATAATGAGGAGTTGTGGAGATTGAGACTCCAGGGACCCAGAGACCACAGGAGTCAGCTGGGGCCACCTCACTCCTCATAAATGCCCAGCCACTAATTGGCACCTGAGCCACCTCCAGAGATGACCCTTCCTGACTTGGAGCCACCCCTTGACATGTTTAGTCTGCCTGCGCTTCAAAAAGCCAGACTCTTCATCATCACTATGCAGGTGAGACGCTGAACACCACTCCTCTTGAAGCAAGCCAGGTAACGCAAAGTCCTTTAGTGAAGGTTTTGGACCATAGGCAAGATGTGTTCATAGAATGTCATCCTGGGGAGCAGCGAGGAGATTCAGGAGCAAGTGCCACCCCTCCTGTCCCCTGAATGTCACCTGGGGACACATTCTCATGGAAGTCCCATGATGTGCATGAAGCCCCCACGCTGGTGGTCCCACACTCTCACAAGGGCCGGGACAGTCTCCTTCTGAGCAGAAAGCAACCCCTTCTCCAGCGTGATGAGTGTCACACAATATTCTGAAATTCGTATGGATTCCTGTAGGGATGTTGGGGAGAGATTCTGTGAGTGTCTTAGGTGCTGAGGCTGCAGTAGCCCAGGGCTATAGACTGGGCAGCATCACAATAGAAATCGACTCTCTGCGGTTTTGGAGTCTAGAGGAAGAGGCTATGTTGTCCACACAGGCGGTTTTCTAGCATGATTTCAAATGTTGCTGCTGCTTTCTATGCATTTTATTATCTTTATTGTTTGTTTTTGTTTTGTTTCATTTTTTTTGGTACTAGGAATTGAACCCAGGAGCGTTCTTCCTGTGAGCTACACCCTCACCCTTTTTATTTTTTCTTTTGAAACAGGGTTTTTTTTTAAGTTACAGAGGCTAATCTAAATCCTTTCATCCTCCTATCTCAGCCTTCCAAGTACTGTCATTACAGGAGTGTGTCACCCTACTGGCTACTTCATTATCTTTTCACCCATATTTTCCTTCAGATTCTTGAACAACATGGAGGCTAGAAACCAAACACCTGTTTCCAAATTCCTTCTCCTGGGACTGACAGACGACCCAGCATTGCAGCCGCTCATCTTCAGCCTGTTCCTGTCCATGTACCTGGTCACCGTCCTGGGGAACCTGCTCATCGTCCTGGCCGTCAGCTCTGACTCCCACCTCCACACCCCCATGTACTTCTTCCTCTGCAACCTGTCCTTGAATGACGTTGGTTTCGTCTCCACCACCGTCCCCAAGATGCTGGTGAACATCCAGACGCAGGACCAGAGCATCTCCAACGCAGGCTGCCTCTCTCAGCTCTGTTTTAACATTATTTTTGGTGGTTTAGAAAACTGTCTCCTTGCGGTGATGGCCTATGACCGCTACGTGGCCATCTGTCACCCTCTGAGGTACACGGTCATCATGAACCCCCACCTCTGCATCCTGCTGGTGCTGCTGTCACTGCTCCTTAGCATCGCACACGCCCTGTTGCACACGCTGATGGCGCTGCGGCTGTCCTTCTGCACACACCTGGAGATCCCCCACTTCTTCTGTGAGCTCGCTCAGGTCCTCAGGCTCGCCTGCTCTGACACCCTCATCAATAACCTGCTGGTGTATATGCTTTCTGTCCTGTTTGCTGGAGTTCCCCTCTTTGGAATCATCTTCTCTTATGTCCACATCGTGTCCTCTGTCTTGAGAATGTCTTCATCAAGAGGAAAGCAGAAAGCCTTTTCCACCTGTGGGTCCCACCTGTCAGTTGTCTCCTTGTTCTACGGGACAGGTTTTGGGGTGTACATGAGCTCTGCAGTGACTGACTCACCCAGGAAGACAGTGGTGGCCTCGGTGATGTATTCTGTGATCATTCAGATGCTGAACCCCTTCATCTACAGCCTGAGGAACAGGGACATGAAGGGCGCCCTGAGGAGACTCATGGGTGGGACAGCTTATCCTGCATGATATGTAGTTTGCTTTGAACTTGGGTTTTGAGGTAAAATCAAAATAACAGGATTTTAGGTAAGCTGGAATGATTGTTCCTTCTGTCACTATGTATTTCTTTAAAAAAATCATTTTAGAATTTTATTGGTGCAAGGTCATCGTACATCCTAATGAGATTTAAAGTGATGCATTCATATATGTAACACCTCTTGGTGCTCGCTTACCATCCTCAGTATCTCTCTTACACACACACACGCACACACACATACACACACACATCCTTTGTCACTACATTTTTCTAAATTGACTAAAAACCAAAATCACCAGATCCATTTTAACTGGGCTTGAATCCTGACCTTTATTTATACATAATTCTGCGAGATCTCATCCATAATTCCAAATGACTAATTTCAGTCTGTGCTGTGCATGCCTGTACTCCCAGTACATAGGAGACTGAGACAGGAAAATCACAGGTTCAAGACCAGCCTCAGCAATATCGAGACCCTCAACAATCTAACAAGACCCTATTTCAAAATAAAAAAAATTAAAAGATGGGGGTGTATCTCGGAGGCAAAATTCCCCTGGGTTCAATCCCCTATAACACACACACACACACACACACACACACACACACACACACCAAAATAAATTAAATAAATGTAATTACTTTGCTCTGTTTCCCTGGAAGCAGAGCCTGAAGCAGGGTCCTCATTTAGCAAGTGTTTTGTGGTGTAGTCTCAGAAGAAGGTAAGCTTAGAAGGTGGACTGGGCAGAGGTGGTATTTAACAAAACTTTAGTCTTATGTGGACAGTAGTACACACTTGTCCCTACGGTTTGGGCTAGTAGAATTGTGTTCCAGAGTCAGTCCTGCTGGGCGCAGAGGAGAGAGTACTCGAGGCTGAGACGCAGTCCCTCGGATCTGTGTCCTTACAAACTGTATCCTTCAAGTAATAAGAGCATGCATTCTATTTAGGGTCATTACCTATTAATTCTTACTAACTAGATTATATCAGAGGTGTGTGACATCTGTATGATGTTTGAACCTGATCGGTGAAGATATTGCCAATCCTAATAAGTAAAAAGCCACTCTAAAATTAGTACACTGGCACAGTACAGAAAGCTGCCTTTCCTTGGGAGAGCTTGGGAAGCAAGGACTGCAGAGAGCACAGCCAGCTTCCTTCCGTCCTTCACCAGGGGCTATCGAGGGCTGCTTCTCCTCCACTTGGGCAGGCATCTGCAGAAAATGTGGGTGTCACGCCAAAACCAGGACATTGAGGGTCCTCCCCTTGGTCCACTGCTCCTGCACGTTTCTCTGGACCATCCACACTGTGCCTCTGCCCTGGACTGATGGGTGGTGCTTGCATAGGAGAAATGCGGCCATGTAACTTGTTTGGGAAAGGGCATTCACAAAGGATGAAGTTTTCCTGAACTGTCTAGGGGAGGCATCAGTGCGAACTTGTTTCCTTACAAGACAAACAGCAGAGTAGAGGACCCTGGACGAAAGGAGGCATTATAACCATGGAGAAAAATCAGGGTGGATGCTGCTAGTCTTGGGTTGTCAGCTCTGATGATGTTTTCCATACAAAGCTGTCATTTTCATAGACATGGATGCATGTTTTATCACCCCTGGAGAGATCCTATAATTTGTTGAATAAATGTGTTTCCTTTCCGCCATGGTTACATGAGGCTCATTGAATGTGTTGCACATCTTCTTTCTGTCCTCATCCCTGTGCTTCTATTCATTTATTTATTTATTTTTGCAGTACTGGGGATTGAACCCAGGGGCATACTACCCCCAAGCCACACCCCCAGCACTATTTTTTTATTCTTTATTTTGAAACAGGGTCTCACTAAGTTGTTCAGGGTCTCACTAAGTAGCTGAGGCTGGCCGTGAACCTGGATCTTCCGGTCTCAGCCTCCCAAGTACTGGGATTTCAAGCATGAGCCACCCCGCTCGTCTATCCCTGTGCTTCTGAGTAATCCATGGTGTGCTTAGCAGTCACTAGTTAGCCAGTAGATCAGCAATCCCTCACGCGATGCTGTGTATGGGTGTCATAAACAATGAGCATTTCATTGGTCATGGTGGCGCATGCCTGCCATCCCAGTACGTGGGGGCTGAGACAGGAGGATCACAGGCTCAAGATCTGCCTCAGCAACCTAGCAATGCCCTTAGCAACTTAGTGAGTCCCTTTTCCAAAATAAAAAATAAAATAAAATACGTTTGGGGGTGTAATGCAGAGGCAGAATGGCTGTGGGTTAGATCCCCAGTATCATAAAAGGAAGAAAAAGGAATTTCTAACCTTAATGAAATTTTAGTTGCTATTTTTGTTCTGTTGTGAATGAAGATGTTTGAATATTCTCCATAACTTATGAAGGAAATAAAAGACAGTCTTACACTTGATGTGGAATTATGGGCTCTAACAGACTAGCTTGTCACAGTTTGGGATTTGCAGGGGGATTTCCTAGGTGTCAGAAGCAAGCGGCCTCTCCATTAGACATCCCTGGTGTTCTGCACTGTCCTCAAAGCATTTCCATGACCCCATTAAACTCATAGGTATAAAACAGTATTGTTTCATCCACATCTCTCTCAGGTGACCTGGGAAACACTGACCTTATGTGTGACATTTGTTCTCCTCTCCTGTGACATCTGCCTGCATGAGGTTTCAACAAGCTGCTTATCTGTGTTGTAAAACTAAATTATTGTCAGTAATGTCCAAACACACCTGAGAGGAAAAGAATGATGCAGACACAGAGCAGATATAAAGGGGCAGGCCACGGACCTCACTCTTAGGTCGTGGCCCCACTGGACACTGGTCCACAGCTTTTCTTGTCATTCTAAAGAGGGGACGTTGAGGTTTTGATGCCGCTACCTACATGCAGAGTGTCCAGAAGGTAATGTCTTGTTGCGGGCCTTGTTAGTCAATTTCTGAGAGTGTTAAAATTACATTTGGATTCCAAACTTTGCTGTTGCAGTAAAACTCCTCTGCGTGAAAAAAAAAAAAGAACAACAGGCCTTTCAACAACTTAAAAGACAACTACTAAAAGACTTTTCACCTTAATTGTCTCAAAAAGAACAAAGACAGTAGTCCAGATTCTGGTCCAAAAACCAATACCAGGCTTACTATATGAGAACCCTTGTATACAGCTAAGGGTGGTACAACCTTAAATCCACTCACCCTGCTGCCACACAGCAATGAGCCACCGACCCAGGACTGTGAAAAAGTGCTGATGCAAATCCACTCAGGGAGGCCAGACGTAAAAGCAAACAATGGACAATCTTTGTCTCAAAAGTCACCAGTCGCCCTCGGCATCACCTGAGAGTTGCACTTCACATATAAACCACAAAATTCAGGCAAAATAATAGGGTCAATAACAACAAAAAATAAATAAATAAAAAATAAGGGGAAAACTGTAATGCCACATTCCAGGTACCACGTGGGCTTTCTCTTTTCCCCTCTTCTTTTTTTTATATTCTGTTCAAGGGTGTAGTACCAGTTTAAAATGTAAATATCTGAAAAGAAAAACTGTAACTCTTTAAAGTCCAGGCCACTGTAAAACTTGGATAGATGATTTTAATCAGTTTTTTATTTTGTTAAAAATGTACAATATTGTTCCAACATGCAAATTCAAAAGGGGAATTATGACAGAAAAGAACCAGTATGTAGAAGAACAACAACACCATAGTTACAACAACAAGAGATTCAGGAAGCATATACCCTGGGTCCCACGTTGATGCTGCCACTTGGTAGGTATTATTTTTGTGTTCAGAGAACTGAAATCTTTAAAGCTAAAGAACAGCCGGGCATGGGGGGACATGTCTGTAATCCCAGTACTTCCTAAGTACTAAGTACTAGGCCTGAGACCAGAGGATAATAGCTTAGACAGCCTCAGTAATATAGCGAGAGTATCAGCAACCTAGTGAGACCCTGTTTCCAACAATAAAATATAAAATACGGCTGGGGTGTAGCTTGGAGGTAGAATGGACCTGGGTTGGATCCCCAATACCTCACACACACAAGTTAAAGAATGCTTTTGTGAGTAGGCGTGGTGGTACACACCTGTAATCCCAGGATGTCGAGAGGCTGAGGCAGGAGGGTCACAAGTTCCAGGCCAGCCTGGGATATGTAGTGAGTCCCTGTCTCAAATAAAAATTTAAAAATGGATGTGGATGCAGTTTAGAAGTAGAGAGAGGGCTTGCCTCAGTAGGAATGAAATGCATACATACACACACAATGGAATTCTACTCAGCCATAAACAAAAACAAAACTATGTCGTTTGCAGGAAAGTGGATGGAACTGGAGAATATTATGCTACGTGGGATCAGCCAGTCCCAGAAAGTTAAGGGCCCAATGTTTTCTCTCTTATGTGGACAATAGAGAGAAATTGGGAAATGAAAGAAATTTCAGATAAATGAAGAGAGAGAACAGCAGCATAGAGCAAGGGGATTTGGGGAGGGAGACGGGCGTGGAAAGAGAGACTGGATGAAGGAAACCATTCATATGCTGCTATGTACATATACGAAGTTATCTAAAGCAATCTCAATGACCCATATAGGGAGGGGGAGGGTGCAGGTGGGATCCAGAGAGAAACACACCAAGTGTGCGTGGGTGTGTATGTTCCTAACACGCTGAACCTCATTATGATGTATAATTACAATGCACCAAGAAGAGCACTTTTATAAATAAAAGGTATATAAAAAAGAAAGAAAAATTTAAAAATTCAGGAAACATCTGTGATATATTGGAAATACTCTCAAATATATTTTCAGGATTTCTTTATGTTTATAATTACATTATCTATACTCAATTATATAAGAATATCTTTAATCCTACTATAGAAATTAGTTTTCCTGACATCAGTAATTATAGAGATTTCCTTGTCTATCATTTAAGAAGAACACTGGAATTAATCAGAGAATATTTGAATGCAAGTTCCCTGCAGTGCAGAGAGAACCGAATCCTGCCCATTGGGCCTCAGGGGTCAGGAAACCAGCCACCCTGGATTCCTCCCTTCAATTCTGTTGGTCTTAATGGACACTTACTCCTGGGAGTGGAAGAGCTGCTGTAATGAGGAGTTGTGGAGATTGAGCCTCCAGGGACTCATAGGCGACAGGAGTCAGCTGGGGCCACCTCACTCCACAGCCCTGCCCAGCCAAGAAGCGGTACCCGAGCCTCCGCCGGAGATGACTCATCTTAACCCAGAGCCCACCTCATGGCAGGTTTAGTCTGCCTGCACATCCCAAAGAAGTGCAGATGGAGACTTTTCACCTTCAGTATCCAGGTGAGACGCTGAACATCATCCCTCTTGAAGCTGGCCAGGTAACACAAAGTCCTTCAGTGAAGGTTTTGGAGCAGGGGCAAGATGTGTTCATAGAATGTCATCCTGGGTGCAGTCAGGAGGGTCAGGAACGATTGCAAACACTCCTGTCCCCTGAATGTCACCTCGGGACACATTGTCATAGAAGTGAAATGGGTGTGTTTCCTTACTGGTGTTCTTGTATTTGAAGTAGGAAGAATGACATTGATAGACAACAGAGTGTGGAGTTTATTGTAAAGAGAATGGGGAAGGGGAAAAAGAGGCAGAACTCCTTTGCAGGCAATGGGGACCCTGCAGTCTGGAAGCTGACTTCTGGACATTACTTGGGAGTAACTCAAGCCACGTGTCATTGACTGCAAATTGCTTTCTCCCAAAGTCAATAAGATCTACCAAAGAGAGTTGCAGGCCTTCCTTAGAGGCCTCGGTCAGTCTTGATGTCCAGCAGGTGTCTTCTGGTCACTACCTGGGAGTTGCTCAGGCCAAGTGCCATCAACTACACACACTGTTCTCTCAAAGCCAACACGACCTGCTAGAGACAGAAAAGCTCCCAGAAGGAGGGGTCCTCAATGGATGACAAGTTAGAGTGGTTCGTCTAGGAGTTTTTGTGCTTCTTTGAGTTTCCTTTCCTAGTTGGGGTTGTATAGGCTGTTTTCTGGGACTTAGATATGTGTCCTTATTTGAGTCTAATTCTCTCCACTAGGGTCCTAGACACTGTTTCCAGGACTGTCCTGGGAATCTCCTGAGACTGCTTATCAGCAGGAACAACTGGAGTTTTGTAAAGCTCTGGTCACTCTCAGGAGGCCTTTGATCTTGGTAGCACTTGACACTCAGGATGTCTGGTTCTTTAAGGAGTTTGGGAAGTTAGTTAGCATCTGTTGCCTCTCAGGAAATTAAGTCTTTCTACCTTGGTCCTCCGGCCCCATCTGCCTACTTTTTTCTACCTCCTCCTAAGTAACACTGATGGCGATGAAGCCTCCATGCTGCTGGTCCCACACTCGCATGGGGGCAGGGGCAGTTTTCTTCTGAGCAGAAATCAACCCCCTCTTGAACAATGATGAGAGTCACACAATGTTCTGAAATTTATGTGAAATTTTGTAGAGATGTTGGGCAAGAGATTGCATGTGTGTCTTAGGTGCTAGGTCTGCTGTAGCCCAGCACCACAGCCTGGGTGACATCACAACAGAAATTGCCTGTCTCAAAGTTCTGGATCATAGAGGGACTGAAGACACTTTGTCCAGACAGGCATTTTTCTAGCATGATCCTAAATGTTGCTACTGCTCTCTATGCATTTTATTAATGCTTTTGTTTTGTTTTATGTTTTGACACTGAAGATTGAAGCCAAGAGTGTTCTTACCATGAGATATATCTCCAGCGCTTTTAATGTTTCATTTTAAAATAGGGTATTGCTAAGTTGATAAAGCTGGCCTCAAACCTGTGATCTTTCTTTCTCAGCCTACCAAGTACTGGGATTACAGATGTGAGCCACCACAACTGGTCATTTTATTATCTTTTCAACCCATATTTCCCTTCGGTTTCTTGAGCAACATGGAGATTAGAAACCAAACATCCATTTCCGAATTCCTTCTCCTGGGACTGACAGAAGACCCAGTGCTGCAGCCGCTCATCTTCAGCCTGTTCCTGTCCATGTACCTGGTCACAGTCCTGGGGAACCTGCTCATCGTCCTGGCCGTCAGCTCTGACTCCCACCTCCACACCCCCATGTACTTCTTCCTCTGCAACCTGTCCTTGAATGATGTCTGTTCGAGCACATGCACGGTCCCCAAGATGCTGGTGAACATCCAGAAGCAGGACCAGAGCATCTCTTATGCAGCCTGCCTCTCCCAGATCTGCTCAGTCGTGACTTTTGGTTTTTTAGAAAACTGTCTCCTTGTGGTGATGGCCTACGACCGCTATGTGGCCATCTGTCACCCTCTGAGGTACACGGTCATCATGAACCCCCGCCTCTGTGTCCTGCTGGTGCTGCTGTCACTGCTCCTTAGCATCGCGCATGGTCTCCTGCACACGCTGATGTTGCTACATCTGTCCTTCTGCACACACTTTGTGATCCCCCACTTCTTCTGTGAGCTTGCTCAAGTCCTCAAGCTTGCCTGCTCTGACACCCTCATCAATTACCTGCTGGTGTACTTGGTTTCTTTCCTATTTGGTGGAGTTGCTCTCTCTGGAATCATTGTCTCTTATATCCATATTGTGTCCTCTGTCCTGAGAATGCCATCATCAAAAGGAATGTATAAAGCCTTTTCCACCTGTGGGTCTCACCTGTCAGTTGTCTCCTTGTTCTATGGGACAGGAGTTGGGGTATACATCAGCTCTGCAGTGACTGACTCACCCAGGAAGATAGCGGTGGCCTCAGTGATGTACACTGTGGTCCCTCAAATGCTGAACCCCTTCATTTACAGCCTGAGGAACAGGGACATGAAGGACGCCCTGAGGAGACTCGTGAGTGGGACAGCTCCTCCTGCATAATACATTGTTTGCTTTGGTCTTCGGTTTTGAGAAGAAATAAAAATAATAGGATTTAAGGTCAGCCATAATGTCAGATCCTTCTCTAACAACATTTTGCTTTTATTAAAAAATCATTTTTAGAATTTTTTTGGTGCAATGTGTTTATACATCCTAGTGAAATTCAATGTGATACAATCATATATGCAACATCCCTGTTGCTTGCCTAGCATCTGTGAGACCGTGGGTTCAATCCTGGATATCTGTCTTACACAAACACACACAGAAACACACACACACACACACACACACACACACACACACACTCACTCATGAAAATATCCTTTGTCACTACATTTTTCTTTTTCTAATTGACTACAAAACAAAATGACCAAGTCCATTTTCACTTCACTTAAAACCTGATCTTGCTTTATAGCTAACTCTGCACGGTTTGACACAGAATTCCAATTGTTTAATTGCAATCTCGGCCAGGTATGGTGAGACTGTACTCCCAGTCCTAGGGAGGCTGAGACAGGAGGATGGCATGTACAAGGACAGGCTCAGCAAAAATAAGAATCTCAGCAGCCTAATGTCAGAATTAAAAACATCTTTTCTTTCGAAGTAGCAAATTACATAGAAATGTGATCCTTTCCATGTTGTGATTGTAGCTTAAGCATTCATTTCTAACTATAGCCTGGATCTATTATGTAACGTGTGTACCAGTTTGTTCCAAGAATGTACTTCACAGTCTGTCCTAGTAGTCAGCCAACCAATGCAGAGTGTACCCTAGACTGTGCTTCTCAATTTTGTCTGTCCAAGCAGTGAGACAATCAAAGCAGAATGTATCCTAAGGCATTGTTTCTTTGTCAAAACTATGACTCTGTCTGTATTAGAGAATAGCCAATCATGCAGAGTTGCGAACTGAAGCCCCCCCAAGTCAGGGCGAGGGGAAGGATCGCATCAGAGATAAAAGCAGAGTGGACGACCTTCTGGGTGAGCTTGCTAACCAGACTCTGTGTTGGTTACACCCTTCTGCAGAAGTAAATTCTTTTGCCCAGTTACTTTTAATTTTATGAGTGTTTTTTTGTAGCTTCCCTAGAATCCATTTTTGGGATGCTTCCGGGTTTCTCGACATTTGTGTGAGTGCTGCCGGCTCTCCACTCAGGGGGAAATGCATCCTACAGCCTCATTGCGGTGGCCTATGGATGCTGGGAACAACTTGGCAGATCCCTAATGGACTGACCAAGCAGAAGGTTTCTTGGCAACACAGGGGAAGGGCCCTAGCAAGCATTACGGGGACCAGGTAACTTCCTTCATGGACCAAGGTAAGAAAACTTTGGTGGGAATTAAGTAATACCTTGGTAAGTAATACCCTGGTGGTTAGGTAATCTCGGAGGTTTTGTGAGTGTGAGATGTGTCCAGGACGGGGAGGAAGAGTAAATTCTTGACCTGCGTTTTCCTTGTCAGATTCATACGGCTTAACAGGATGTGTAACTGAGATGTTACACAAACAGAGTTGGGAAAATTCTGATGAGAAAAAGAAAAATGAGAATAAGATTCCCTCAGATAGAACCCTGGGTTCTATGCTCAGATACTGGGGTGATAATCTTAGGACTAAAAATAAGAAGAAACAACAGAATTGCTAGTGTGAACTGTATTGCTTGAGCCTCATTCATAGCTAATTGGCTTTTGGCCAATTAAGCATCAGAGACTAGCTTAACCTTACTTAAATAGGATGTGGTGCTCTGTCAAAACTTATCTAGCCAGATTTATCAATTGTCTCCAGAAAATTAAACCATTTGGTGACATGACTCAAAATCAGTTAGAAGAGAGCGTCTGTCCTTCTTCCCCACATCTACCCTGGTGAATGTCACACGGGTTCATGGTGGTCCCCTACTGTATGTATGAGTGCAGGGCACCTGGTCTGAGTCCTATACTGATCCGCCTATTCCTAAAATGCACCACTGGAAATCCGACCTTCCTTCTGGCAACCTGAGTGACATTTCTCTCTGTAGCCCTGACAGTCTGGTGCAAGAGTCCCTGTTCTGCCGTAAGGGGAACCCCTCACCACGTTTCCAGTGTGGTGACCCCCCAGCCACTCTTTTCATCTTAAGGATGCTCTCCCTACATGAATACATGAGGAGGAAATGGCTGGCAAAGCTAATCTTTGACTGAACTGATAGACAAAAAGCTGAAGCTAGACTGATACCTTCTGGTATTCTAAAATTAGATGGGAATTTGAGTGTATTTAAGGTAGCTACCAGATTGGCATAATGTGTGCTAAGCTAAAGGATAAGGTGGCTAAAGATGTAGACTAAAATCAGTATTGCCCATCTTAAATCCTTGGTTTACTACACAACAAAAAATTAGAGAAAATAAGATACAAATAGTGGTCCCTTAGAGCTCATGATTTTTCTAGAATCACCTGGGATTCTGTACATGTGTTTTGTTTGCTTGTTTATGTGTTTGTTTGTTTGTTTGTTCTGATTAGATGTGTTCTGGGTTCCTTACATCTGACAATTGAGTTGAAGGAGTAGATGGATAATTAGATGCCACTAGCTGAATGTTTGGGGAAAATATATTAGCTTTAGATATGATTCTAGCCGTAAAAGGTGGTGTACGTGTTATGATTAGAAAACAATCCTGCACCTTTATTCCTAATAATACAGCCCTAGATGGAACCATAACAAAAAGCAAGGATTAGAAACCTTAGCAAACAAACTCGCTAAAAATTCGAGAATAAATGACCCATTCCCTAATTTCCTGGAACAACATTTTGGTAAATGGAAAGGAATAAAGGAATCAGTATTGACCTCCTTTATCATAGTAATGATTTCTGTAGGGTGCTGTATAATTCCCTGTATGAGGATCAATCCAGAGACTTATAGAAACAGCCATTGTAGCACAGCCACCGCCCCTGTACATTAATAGCCTTTTTCTATTAACTAATGTAGTTGAAGAGAGTCCATTCATGTTAAAAGAATTTGAAGAAAAGAGTTAAAATGTATAATAAAGTGGGGGGATTTGTAAGAAAGAAAAACCACCTTTTCTGTTGAAATTATAGGTTACAGAGAAGTTTACTCCTTTCCATGTTGTGATTGTAGCTTCAGCATTCATTTTTAACTATAGCCTGGGTTTATTATATAATTTGTGTACCAGTTTGTTCCAAGAGTGTACCTTAAACTTTATCCATCCCAGCAGTAAGGCAATCAATGCACAGTGTGCCCTAAACTGTGCTTCTAAACCTTGTCTGTCCTACCAGTGAGCCAATCAATGCAGAATGTACCCTAAGATTTTGTTTATTGTTGAAACTATGCTTCTGTCTGTACTAGAGAATAGCCCATCATGCATAGTTGTGAACCCAAGCCTTCAAAACCAGGGTAAGTGGAAGGATCCCATCAGGGATAAAAACTGAGCTGACTGCATGCATGGTGTGCTTGCTTACCAGACTCTATGTCGGTTACACACCCTTCTGAAGTAAATTGCCTTGACAGGTTTCAAGTTTATGAGTTTTTATTTGCGCTTTCCCTAGAATCCACTTCTACAACTAGAAAGACCCTGTTTCAAAATTTAAAAATATTGAAATGGGCTGGGGGTGTAGCACAGAAGTAAAATTCCCCTGGGTTCAGTCTCCCATACTACACACACACACATACACAATACACACACACACACACACACACACACACACACACACACACATGCATGCACATGACAAAATAAGTTAAATAAATGCAAACTCTTTGCTCTGTATCCACAGAAGCAGAGCCTGAAGCAAGGGTCCTCATTAGGCAAATGTTTTTTGTATAGTCTCAGAAGAAGGCAGGTTGAGAAGGTAGACTGGGCACAGGTGGTATTTAAGCAAAGCTTCAGTCCTATCTAGACAATAGCGCCCACCTGTCCCTATCGTTTGGGCCACTAGAATTGTGTTCCAGAGTCAGTCCTGCTGGAGGCAGTGGAGAGAGTATGTGAGGTTGAGAATCAGTCCCTTGGATCTGTCCTGACAAACTATACCCTTCAAGTAATAAGAGCACCCACTCAACTTAGGGCCATTTTCAATTTTGCTAACAAGATAATATAAGTGGTGTGTGACATCTGTATAATGTTTGAACCTGATTGGTGAAGACACCTTCAATTCTAGTAAGAAAAAAGACATCCTAATATTAGTACACCGGCACAGTACAGAAAGCTGCCTTTGTGATTAGAACGTATGTCTTATCAACATCATAGGCATGGGGCCTGGGTGTATAGCTCTCTGGTAGGGCATTGGCTGAACATGTGCAGAGCTCTAGTCTAGTCAGTAGCACCAAACAAAATCAAACAACAACCAGAAAGCAAAACAAACTAACAAACCACAACAACAACACCATAGTTGATATGGTTCTGGTAGTCATGTCATACACTCAGTCGTGGGTTCTTCCCCTCAGAGGTTATAGGAATTAATCACTGGGAGACTCTGTTGGAATTTAATTCAAGGCAGGATTTTTTGCAAAAGCAAAAGTAACACACACACACACACACACACACACACACACAGAGAGAGAGAGAGAGAGAGAGATGTTGAAGAGCTCAGAATTGAGAGGGACAGAGAAAGAGAGAGAGAGACATAGAGGGACAGATACAGAGACAGACAGAGAGAGAGAGAGAGAGTCTCTTCTTGAAAAATGTGGAGCTTATATGGGCCACTACTACCTCTTTCCCAGTCAGGTTGTTATCTTTGCTTATACCAGTATAAAATACAGATGCCTGTTTTAGCCTGCTTTGTCAGCATCCACATGAAAGGATAGTGCTTCTTCCCAAGTCCAGTTCTCTAGCCTGCAGTCTTCTAAGTTTTATCATTTTTATTTTGTTAATAAATTTATCAATAGGCTAGTTTTGTTCTTTAGTTGGTTCTTTCTTCTGGCATCACCATGACTACATGAGAGGATGCATAGTGTTTCACTAATTCTTTTAATCTCTCCGTGGGTCTGTAAGTTTTGGTTCTAGATTCATCTTATCTTATGCTGGCAGGCAGCTTCTACCTGCCTGTGAAGGAGGGCAGCTGGTGAAGCAAAATTTCTGTTTTAACCCTTCAAATGCTTGTCGTGCTTTAATACAGGACCTGGAATTAGATTATTTTTCCATTCCTGTATTAATAGTCATAACAAGTAGGGATTCGGGAAGCATATACCTGGGTTCCGCACTGATGTTGCCACTTGGTAGGTACTATTGATGTGTTAAGAGTACTGAATATCTTTAAAGCTAAAGAATATACAAGTGTGGTGGCCCATATCTGTCATCCCAGTATTTGGTAGTCTGAGACATGAGTATTGCAACTTTGAGGACAGCCTCTGCAATGTAGCAAGACTCTCAGCTAACCAGCAATACCCTATTTCAAAAAGTAAAACAAAAACTGGGCTTGGTGGTGCACGCTTGTCATCCCAGTAGTTGGGAGGTGGAGAAAGGAGGATCTTGGTTCTTGGCCAGCCTCAGCTACTTAGTGAGGCCCTCCACAACTTAGTGAGACTCTGTTTCAAAATAAAGAATAAAAAATAGGGCTCAGGGTGTAACTCGGAGGTAGAATGCCCATAGGTTAGTTGCCAGTACTGTAAAAAAAAAAAGTAAAAAATGGTTGCACACACTTGTAATCCCAGGACTTGGGAGGCTGAGACAGAAGGATCCCAGGTTCACAGCCAGCTTCAGCTACTTAGTGAAGCCCTCCACAACTTAGTAAGACCCTGTTTCAAAATAAAGAATAAAAATAGGTCTGGGGGTGTAGCTCAGAGGTAGAATGTCCCTTGGTTCAATCCCCGGTACCAAAAAATGAAAAATAAAATAGGGCTGGGAGTGTAGCTCAGAGGTAGAATGCTCCTGGATTCAATCCCCAATGCCACACACATATACACACAAAAAAGCTAAACAATACTTTTGTGGCTGGGTGTGGTGTTGCATACCTTTAATTCCAGGATGTCTAGAGGCTCAGGCAGGAGGGTCACATGTTCTAGGCCAGCCTGGGCTACTTAGCAAGACCCTGTCACAAATAAAAATTTAAAAAGGGATGTGGATGCAGTTCAGAGGTATAGAGAGGGCTTGCCTGAGTAGAAATGAAACGTATCCACGTGCACAATGGAATTCTACTCATCCATAAAGAACAAAATTGTGTCATTTTAAGGAAAGTAGATGGAACTGGGGAACATTATGTTAAGTGAGGTCAGTTAGTCTCAAAAAGGGAAGGGTCCAATGTTTCCTCTCATATGTGGAAATAGAGTGAAATTGGTAAATGAAAGGGATTTCAGATAAATGAAGAGAGAGAACAGCAGCATAGGGGAAGAGGATTTGGGGAGGGAGGCGGGCAGGGAAAGAGAGACTTGATGAAGGAAACAGTTCATATGATGCTATGTCCATATACGAAGTTATCAAAAGCAATCTCAATAACTCATATGGGGAAGGGGAGGTAGCAGGTGGGATCCAGAGAGAAACACAACAAGTGCTATGAGTATGTATGTTCCTGTCACTCTGAACCTCATTATGATCTATAATTATAATGCACCAGGAAGAGCACATTTATAAAAAAAGTATATAAAAGTAAAAGAGCCGGGTGTGGTGGCACACACTTGTAACCCCAGTATTTGGGAGGTTGAGACCAGAGGGTCCAGGTTCACGGCCAGCCTCAGCTACTTAGTGGGGCCCTCCGTGACTTAGTGAGACTGATGGGGATTGGGCCTGCATTGATGGCTGATGGGTGTCAATTGCTGATGGTGAGAACAAGCTCTCATACTCAGGCAGAACAATAAAATCCTTTTCTCTGTCTCTAAGTTGTCAGGCAAGGGCTGCAGCCAAGGTTGACCTTGGTCAGCTAAAAGTTGGCTGTTAGTCCAGCTAAACACTGAATGTTGCAGGCACAGACACATGCAATCAGAAAAGAATTATAGACTTTTACAACAGCTAAGACTAACATTAAAAGATGAAAAAGCAAGCTATATTAACCCAATATTAATTACTAATAACACAAAATATAGTCCCAAATCCTCCATACTTTAAAAGTTTATTTTCTTTCCTTTATTAGAAAACAAGTGAATTAATGGAATTACTATCATAAACAATAAGTACATGTGAAAATATACCAACATCATTCTTGGTGCTTCATATGGGTGGGGGGAGGCGGGGGGGGACATTAAGAGCTGTGTGCATGTATGTTAACATCAAATAGATATTCACTGAGATGTAAGACTCCAATGCACCAATAAAAGCACGTTAAAAATAAAGAAAAACAAGTCTTCAACATAATAAGTAACTTCTAGCAGATAGAGATAAGGAGATGCTGAGAACTCACCAAGGACACAGTGATGTCAGCCCCTGTGAGGATGAATAAAGAAGGCTAGCAAGAAGGACTTACATAACAGAGATAACTGACAGAATTGCACCTGCTTTTGGTGGGAAAAGAAGATTATTGGTTAAGCAGGATGAAAAACAAGAGATAATTAATTCTTATAAAATTGTATATATTCTAAGGCATCAGTGCCTTACTTTCAAGGCACTCCACTACGTCACCTCTGGCGTAGTGCTTTAATTACTCTATCCCCCGTTTCTCTCTGTAATAATAAAACTTTGCTCAAGTTTGCAACAGTAGTTTTGGCTAACTTTTTCTAAACTAGCTAAGAACAAGAACCCATGGCATCGCTCCAAACAGTATCAAGACCATGTTTCAGAATAAAGAATAAAAAGTAGGGCTGGGGATGTAGCCCAGAGGTAGAATGCCCCTGGGTTCAAACCCCAGTACTGCAAATAAATAAATAAATAAAATGAAAGAGATAAAAGAAAAATTTAAAAATTCAAGGAACATCTGTGATATATTGGAAACACATTCTCAAATGTATTTTCAGAATTTCTTAATGTTTATAATTACATTATCTATAGTCACTTATATAATTATATCTTTAATACTACTTAGGAATCAGTTTTCCTGACATTAGTAATTATAGAGATTTCTTTGTCTGTCGTTTAAGAAGAACACTGGAATTAATTAGAGAAGATTTGAATGCAAGTTCCCTGCAATGCAGAAAGAACTGAATCCTGCCCATTGGACCTCAGGGGTCAGAAAACCAGCCACCCTGGATACCTCCCTTCCATTCTGTTGGTCTTAATGGACACTTACTCCTGGGAGCGGAAGAGCTGATGTAATGTAATGAGGAGTTGTGGAGATTGAGCCCCCAGGGGCCCAGAGGCGACAGGAGTCAGCTGGGGCCACCTCACTCCACAGCCCTGCCCAGCCAAGAAGCGGTACCCGAGCCTCTGCCGGAGATGACTTATCTTGGTTCAGAGCCCACCTCATGGCAGGTTTAGTCTGCCTGCACATCTCAAAGAAGTGCATATGGAGACTTTTCACCTTCAGTATCCAGGTGAGACGCTGAACATCATTCCTCTTGAAGCCGGCCAGGTAACACAAAGTCCTTCAGTGAAGGTTTTGGAGCAGGGGCAAGATGTGTTCATAGAATGTCATCCTGGGTGCAGCAAGGAGGGTCAGGAACAATTACAACCCTCCCGTCCCCTGAATGTCACCTCGGGACACATTCTCATAGAAGTGAAACGGATGTGTTTCCTTACTGGTGTTCTTGTATTTGAAGTAGGAAGAATGTCATGGATAGACAACAGAGCGGGGAGTTTATTGTAAAGAGAATGGGGAAGGAGAAAAAGAGGCAGAACTCCTTTGCAGGCAATGGGGACCCTGCAGTCTGGCCGCTGCCTTCTGGACACTACTAGGGCATAGCCCAAGAACTTGCCGTGGATTGAAAACTGCTTTCTCCCAAAGTCTGGAAGATCTACTAAAAAGAATTGCAGGCCACACTTAGAGACCTCGGTCGGTCTTGAGGTCCAGCACCTGTCCCGCAGTTCTGGTGTCTAGAGTAGTTATCACACAGGTAGTTTTCTTCAGCATGATCCTAAATGTTGCTGCTGCTGTCTTTACAATTTATTATCCCTTTTCTTTGCTGTTGGTTTTTTTCAGAGTTTGGCATTGAGGATTGAGCCCAGGAGTGTTCTTCCTCTGAGGTATATCTACAGCCCTTTTTATTTTTTATTTTGAAACATAGTCTTGCTAAGTTTCTGAGGCTGGCCTCAAACCTGTGGTCCTCCAGTCTCAACCTCTCAAGTAGTGGGATTATAGGCATACGCCACCTCACGTGGCCACTTTATTATCTTTTCACCCAAATTTTCCTTCAGTTTCTTGAACAACATGGAGGCTAGAAATCAAACAGCCACTTCTGAATTCCTTCTCCTGGGACTGACAGATGACCCAGCGCTGCAGCCGCTCATCTTCAGCCTGTTCCTGTCCATGTACCTGGTCACCGTCCTGGGGAACCTGCTCATCGCCCTGACCATCAGCTCTGACTCCCACCTCCACACCCCCATGTACTTCTTCCTCTGCATCCTGTCCTTGAATGATGTCTGTTTGAGCACAACCACGGTCCCCAAGATGCTGGTGAACATCCAGACGCAGGACCAGAGCATCTCCTATGCAGGCTGCCTCTCCCAGATCTGCTCAGTCGTGACTTTTATTGGTATAGAAAACTGTCTCCTTGTGGTGATGGCCTATGACCGCTACGTGGCCATCTGTCACCCTCTGAGGTACACGGCCATCATGAACTCCCGCCTCTGCGTCCTGCTGGTGCTGCTGTCCCTGCTCCTTAGCATCATGCATGCTCTGTTGCACACGCTGATGGTGCTGCGTCTGTCCTTCTGCACACGCCTGGAGATCCCCCACTTCTTCTGTGAGCTTGCTCAGGTCCTCAGGCTCGCCTGCTCTGACACCCTCATCAATTACCTGCTGGTGTACTTGTTTTCATTCCTATTTGGTGGAGTGCCCCTCTGTGGAATCATTGTTTCTTATATCCACATCGTGTCCTCTGTCCTGAGAATGCCATCATCAAAAGGAATGTACAAAGCCTTTTCCACCTGTGGGTCTCACCTGTCAGTTGTCTCCTTGTTTTACGGGACAGCTTTTGGGGTGTATATCACCTCTGCAGTGACTGACTCACCCAGGAAGACAGTGGTGGCCTCGGTGATGTATTCTGTGTTCCCTCCCATGCTGAACCCCTTCATCTACAGCCTGAGGAACAGGGACATGAAGGACGCCCTGAGGAGACTCGTGAGTGGGACAGCTTCTCCTGAATAATACATTGTTTGCTTTGGTCTTCGGTTTTGAGAAGAAATAAAAATAATAGGATTTAAGTCAGCTAGAATGTCTGATCATTCTCTAACTATATTTTTCTTTTATTAAAAAATCATTTTTAGAATTTTATTGGTGCAATGTATTTATACATCCTAATGAAATTCAGTGTGATACAATCATATATGTAACATCTTCTGGTGCTTGCCTAGCATCTGTGAGACTCTGGGTTCAATCCTGGATATGTGTCTTACACACACACACATACACACACACACACACACACACACACTCACAAAAATATCCTTTGTCACTACAGTTTTTCTTTTTTCTAATTGACTACAAAACAAAATGAATAGGTCCATTTTCACTGGAGTTAAAACCTGATCTTGCTTTATAGCTAACTCTCCAAGGTTTGACATAGAATTCCCATTGTTTAATTGCAATTTCTGCCAGGTATGGCAAGACTACTCCAGGTACTTGGGAGGCTGATACAGGAGGATGGCATGTTCAAGGACAGCCTCTGCAATAATGAGAATCTCAGCAACCTAGTGTAAGAATTAAGAACATATTTTCTTTCAAAGTAGCAAATTACATAGAAATGTGATCCTTTCCATGTTGTGATTGTAGCTTAAGCATTCATCTCTAACTATACTCTGGATCTATTATGTAACTTGTGTACTAGTTTGTTCCAAGAGTGTACTTTAAACTTTGTCTGTACTAGCAGTAAGCCAATCAATGCAGAGTATACCCTAGACTGTGCTTCTAAACATTGTCCTAGCAGTGAGCCAAACAATGCAGAATGTACCCTAAGACATTGTTTCTTTGTCAAATTTATGTCTCTATCTGTATTACAGAATAACCAATCATGCAGAGTAGTGAACTGAAGCCCTCCCAAATTAGGGTGAGGGACAGGATCGGGTCAGAAATAAAAGCAGAGTGAACAACCACCTTGGTGAGCTTGCCAACCAGACTCTGTGTTGTTTACACCATTCCACAGAAGTAAATTTCCTTGCCAAGTTACTTTTGATTTTATGAGTTTTTATTTGTGGCTTCCCTAGAATCCATTTCTAACAATATTGGGACACTTCTGGGTTCCTCATCATTTGGGTGAGTGCCACGGGCTCTCCACTCAGGGGTAGATGAATCCTACAGCCTCATTGCAGTGATCGCTGGATGCTGGGAACAACTTGGCAGATACCTAACTAGCCGTGACCCAGCAGAAAGTTTCTTGGCAACACAGGGGAAGGGCCCTAGTAAGCATCATGGTGACCAGGTAACTTTGTGCATGGACCAAGATAAGAAAACTTTGGTGGGTATTAAGTAATACCTTGGTAAGTAATTCCTTGGTGGTTGGGGAATCTCAGAGGTGTTATGAGTGTGAGTGAGACGTGTCCAGGACCGGAGCAAGAGTGGATTCCTGATCTGCGTTTTCCTTGGCGGCTTCATATGGCTTAACAGGAGTTCTTGCGGGCTTAGCTGGAGAGTTATACCAGCCTGCCTATAAGAAGCACCTGAGAATCACTCAAGGGAAGTGGCCAGAGATGGATGAAGCATCCCCTGAGAGTGCAAGAAACTGCCAGGCAAAGGGGGTTGAGCCTCTAGTGATAACCTATTTATGTTGGATTGCAAGAAACCTGTAGGTAAAAGGGGGTTGAACCTCAAATAGGGACACACAGGCAGGGTAACAGAGATGGGACCCA
>PVJS01006877.1:0-58148 GCA_004027185.1 Glis glis
CCAGGGGCATTCTACATCTGAGCTACCCCCTCCCCCCCCGCCTGATTTTTTTTTTTAATTCTTTATTTTGAAACAGGGTCTCACTAAGTTGCAGAGAGCCTCACTAAGTAGCTGAGGCTGGCCGTGAACCTGCGATCCTCCTGTCTCAGCCTCCCAAGTACTGGGATTACAAGCGTGCACCACCACAACTGGCTAGGTACTGCTATTTTTGTTGCTGCTGGTGGTCTAGCTCTGCTGGCTTGCTGCTCTTGCCTCCATTGCCCTTCCTCTTTTCCTGCTCATAGCAGGTGCTCTGCTTCCTTTGCTCTTGGGAGGCTAGCTTATGTAGTGTGGCAACTCCTCTTATTGGTCCTTAGATATGGGACCTGATTGGTCCTTAGGTCTGCACCCTAATTGGTCCTTAGATCTGGACCATGATTGGCCCGTTTTCAATCCCTCTTTGGAATCTCTAATCAGTCTTGACCTAGAAGCCAGGGAGATTTGCCAGCCCTGTTGGGCCCTTACCCCAGCTCACCACCTTTTATCCCTATTCTGTTGTATAATCTGCTGCCTATTGTAGCCAGTAAGATTTTCATTTGATTTATTTTTAGTACCTAGAAATTCTATTTGGTTCTATTGTAGATATTTTCTTTCTGTCTTCAAATAATTGAATGCCATAAGATTTCTGATAGAAGGTGTTGAGTTGGGTAAGGGCTGGGGCTGGCAGCTCTCCATGACTTACAGGTCAAGACTGATTAGGGATTCCACCAGTGGGATTGCAAACAGGACAGTCAGGGCCCAGATGGAAGGGCCAGTCAGAAGAGTTGCCAAGCTACATAAGCTAGCCTATGGAGAGCAAAGCAAGCACAGCACCAGCGGCCAGCAGAAAGAAAGAGAGAGCAGTGGTGACGGTGGCAGCAGGGACACCAACACCGAACAAGAGTGGTAGGGAACACTTGCAGAGCTGTGATGCCTGCACAGCAGAGTAGCAGAGACCAGCAGGAGATGCAGAGCAGCAGCTATGAGCAGGAAGAGAGGAGAGGCGGTGGGGAGAACAGCGAGAATGTGTCTCCTTCTGTTAAACACTGTATTCTGATTCCTGTGTTTCCTGAGCTGAATTCCTTCCACTCTTGAAGACAATAGTCAAGGTAAGCTACTGGTCCAGGACTGAGACCTCCTCACTCTTGCCTAACCCTTAGCAGTCCCTGTCTCAATTTCTATTTTAAGTTCTTTGCCTAATAATTATATAACCTCTGTCAATTCAGACTTTGCTTTGTTAACTGAATTTTTGCCCAATTTTAGGTCATATATCCCTGTTTCCTAGAAAGTCTAGTAATTTTTTTATGTGTAAGAGATATTATGGTGCTAGATATTGTGAATATCATCCAACTTGTGGTCTCTATTTTGCCTCTCTTCTTTAAAGATTGATAGACTTTGTTCCAGCAAGCAGTTGGGTTGGTCTCCTCAAAATCTTATCTTTTATTTTATTATTAACTCAGTCTTTCAGCTAAAGCATGATTCCTCTGAAATCTTCATTGAATGTCTGATATGTTTAATAAAGACTTTCTACTCTGGGTAGTCAATGTTTATTAACTCTCTGTTTCGCATGACCTCTGAAAGTTGTTCTCCTTAAAATTCTGCAGTCTTTTTAAGCCCTATAATTTGTGGTATTACCATAAGCATGGCTGACTTAGGCAATGATTCAACACAACTGTGATGTAGTATTTGAAATTTCTTCTTTGTAACTCCTTTCTCTTATTAAACATGTCTTAAAACCATCTGCTTCTTCAACCTTCACAATATTGAACTTTATTTTCTCAACTAAGACTGGCTCCCAGGATTTTTATTGCTTTTACTCCTTTTACTCAAGTCACAAAATGACTTGCATGCAGAATTCCAGGTTTATCACAGGACTCACCTTATTTGTTTCATTGCTCATGAGGATTGAGTGCTTTGGTGCTATTCTTTGGCCACTGTTTGAATTATATTGTTTCCTTTCTTTCCAGTTTTATAGTTTTGTACAGTTTGAGGCTGTTTTAGTCAACTTTTGTGTCACTATGACCAAAATACCTAACAAGAACAACTAGGAGGCGGAAAGGTTTATTGAACTCATGGTTTCAGAGATTTCAGTCCACAGGGACAGCTCTCAAACATAAACCATAATTGCAGTGATGGCAGCAATGGCAGCAGGGCAGGGATGCAGCTCTTACATCAAGGCAACAGTCCCCAAGACCACACCCCCAATGACCTGCCTCTTCCAACCATGCCCCACTACTGAATCTTGCTGCACTGCGGACACACATTCAACACATGAGCCATTGAGGTACATTTTAAATTAAAAAAAAAACTAAGAGGTTTAATTTACCTTTTATCCCATCATTGATAGTGGTAGAAATCTGTGTACATTAATTTTAATTTACACCCTCAAGTGGGCCAATAAAGGTCATGTCATTAATATGCACAATAAGGTTGGGGGTTATTAGCATTTGGAGTCTCTAAACATGAGTCAAAATAGCAGATCTGAATATCTCAAGAGCAATGCTGCATAAAACATTGGTTTTAGCATAAAGGCTATTAATTTTATGTTTCCTCTTTAATTGATTAGTGTTCATAATACCTATATTTTAAAGATATATTTACACTTACATGAAATAGGTTTGAGTGCCTTATAGTCTAAAAAATGAACACTTTTGAATGGCATTTTATGTGTAGTCCTCTATATAGTCCTATGTTTTCCCAAAGAACATGGAAGAAAAGATTGTATAGCATTTTAAACTGTAAGTTTTGTCAGTCATACTGCTGATATATTGTTTCTAATTTCTATGTGCCTTTCTTGCAGAGTGCATAACTAATAGATGGTCTGCCATTGACTATATAGTGTAGATTGGTGTTGTGACTGTCAATAAATGACTGGATATGTGGTAGAATCATATATTGGACACATTTGATTGCAAGGACATCCTGGCAGCACGGAAACTAGAATTTAACAAACATCTTTAAATATTATTTCATACAAAAATAATATCACCATTATAAAAGTCTGAATTCCTTAAACTATTCCTTTATAATAAGTAGGTAAATTGATTGATAGGTAGACATACAGACATATATTGATGTATCTAATATTTTATAGCACATGAAGAATGTATTAAATATTTAAATATATTTATATATAGTATATATATAGCATATGTACAATATGATATATACACTGTATGTATATATAGTATACTATAGTATAGTATAGGTATATAATACAATATGATGGACATATCTCATTGCTAGATTTTCCAACTTTCTGGAGAAACATACACATCTGTGGTTTTTAATCTCTACAGGTTATCCCTACATATACTCAAATCTGAAGATAACTGATTTTCAAGGGACTGAACATATATTATAATGTGACTCCTTTTTTAGCATATGAATATTGAATTAAAATAATTTTTTAAAGTTAGGCAGATATCAAATTTGGTTTTTAAGATCTTCCAGCCCATTTTATTTTCTCCTTTCCTACATCAGGCTATTCCTATCCTGAGAATTTGGATTTATTACTAGGTAAATTGATTAACATGATGTTTCACAGAGTACTAATTTACTTCTTCATGCACGGAGTTTCCATTTTTAAGTCTGTGTTAGTGTCTCCATCATTTTTATCAGTTATTATACCTGCAGAATAAGAGTAACAGAGGACAAGAGGAAATACCTTAGATTTTGCATGACATTTTAAAAAAATATGATTAAAGTTCTAGCTTGCAGCTTATCCTCGATTTAAATAACAAGGATCCCTGAATTTATTATGCAGCTCATTGTCATGTAAATGTATGAAGGGTTCATAAATTTAAATGTTTTTCAGGCAAGTATTTAACCTGTTGTGAAAAGATTTTTTTCTCAGGGTGAACTCATCTATTTCAAATTTGATAGCATGATAATGATAATTTTTCTTTTCTTTTCTTTTTTTTTGGTACAGGGGATTTAGCCCTGGGACATTCTACCTCTGAACTATACCCCCCAGTGCATTGTTTTTTAAACAGATACTCACAAAGTTGCTGGCCTCAAACCTGAGATCCTCCTGTCCCAGCCTTCCAAGTACAAGCATGCACCACCATGCCCGGCTTGCATCTTACCATCATATTTTAGAAAACAGTATACTGTATATTGTGAAATAGTGTTGTGATAACGTGCCCAGAAAAAAGTAACTTTTTAGCCTCGTTTTCTACCCTAAATTAAACTCCCTGTCTTTACTGCCACAAGGACAAGACTAGTTCCCCAAAGACGGAAAAACCAGTTCCTGCCTTTATTGCCCCTAAGAACAATACCCGATAAACCAGTTCCTGCCTTTATTCCCCTAAGGACAATACCCGATAAATCACTTCCTGCCCTTACTTCTGCCCCGGACAGAGCCCTAAAAACCAACCCCCACCTCTGTGTTTAACCCCCTACCCTAAACTAATCACTTTACTTCTAAATAAGGGAAAACTTTCTGTGGTTGGCTGATTCGAACCCAAACTGCAAAAATCTGTTTCTGTACCCCCAGCTTGTTCTATAAAAAGAGAGTTGTAAACTACACAAGGGGCCGCCGTTCTAGCCTGTGCTGGTGGACGGTAGCCCCGCGGTATTAAAGCCTCACCTTAACTGAGATGGTGGTCTTGGAATTTCTGTTTCTTGCGCATTGTTCAACAGTGTATTGTGAAAATCAGATGTCAACAAACTAGTAAAGCTCTAATTCTAGCTTGAAAAAATTAGATGAGTTGAATACATCATTCAAAGCTTCAGATTCCTGAATTGTGATTTTAAAAAATAAATTTTTTAGGTTGGGAGGTAGCTCAGAGGTAGAGTTTAGCATAAGTAAGACCCTGGGATCCATCCCCAGCACTGCAAAAAAAAATATATATATATACATATACGAATATGAATAAATAGATACATTAAATTTGTTAAACAACAACAATAATCCTGAATTCCCACAACAAAAGACACTAGTAAATTTAGTGTTTTGTCTTTCTAATAATTCATACTAAATTTTGGAAATATGATGAACATTTAGAAGGTATTGACAAGCAAATGGTCATTCTAGATAATTTACTCAATGTTCTAGACTAAGGCTTTTGTTTCAAGGTTCAGAGAACAATTTTATTTTAATGAATTTGAATATATAAAAAACAAAAAGATATTTTATGGAAATTCAGGGAAACATAGAACCATATATCCTGAATTTTGTTTCATTAAAAGTTTTGATGAATAGTTTAATGTGAATAACTAAATGCATTTGAAAGTTTTAAGATTGAAACACCTGAATGGAATTGAAATTCTATCAATATTTCAATATCTGTTTAAAACGAGAAACATAAGCCCTATACTGTTATTTTTTCCTTTTGCAGTACTGGATATTGAACCCAGAGACACTCTACCACTGAGTAACACCCACAGTCCCTCTTCCCCCTTTTTTTGTTTTTGTAATGTTCTAATGCTCTTATATTGCTGAGCCTGTCTTTGAACTTACAATCTGTCTGTCTCAGCTTTGCTACTAGCTGGGATTACAGGTGTCACCACCATGCCCGGCTGCAATAGACTTCGAAAAAAATTTTTAATTTTATATTGTAACAAACATGCAGCAGAAAGAATAAATCACAAGCATATAAGCAAGAAGGATTAAAAACCAGAATATTACTTGGAACCCTCAAGCCTCACATTCCCTTCTGGTTCCAAGTGAATTTCTAAAACGACTCTTAACAGTTCAAATTTGTTTTTCTGCTTTGGATTTTTATATGAAAGAGGATCAGAGCATGCAGCTGGTGTCTCGTGGACAGAGTATGTTTTGAGGCTTAGCCATATTTCTGTGAGTACAGTAGCTCATTCATTGGCTTCATCTTTCTTTTCTAATAGACTTAAAATGATTAGTGAGAAGTTTTATTCTGAGAATTAAGATACTGATACATTAAGACTTGTCATTTTAAGCCAGGTGTGGTGGCACACGCTTGTAATCCCAGTATTTTGGGAGGCGGAGACCAGAGGATCCAGGTTCATGGCCAGCCTCAGCGCTCTCTCTCTCTCTCTCTCTTTCTCTCTACTTAGTGAGGCCCTCCGCAACTTCGTGAGACCTGGTTTCAAAATAAAGTATAAAAAATAGGGCCGGGGGTGTAGTGCGGAGGTAGAATGCCCCTGGGTTCAATCCCCAGTACCGCAAAAAAAAAAAAAAAAGACTTGTCATTTTTATTCTGGGAATTAAGACTCATAATTAATAGCCCATGAACAATGTAAAGCAAATGTGAATTTAAAAATCTTATTGCTATCACTTAATAAATAATACTTATAATAGGTAAGTCTTTAAATACAAAATTTTAAAAATCTGAGTAAAATTATAAATGTTCAGAAGGTAGTTCACAATATTATTTTAGTATCTACTTAAAATACTAGAAAAATTAGTCAACACTGCTGTCTGCATTTTTCTGAAAATATATTTGTTACATAAAATAGTTTATAAAAGTGATGCTTTGAACATGAATTGGAAATTATGGCTCCATTTTCTATAAACAAATTAGTTGACCTATGTGAATGAAATATCACAAATCATTAACTTTTTTATTGATCTGACTGAACTCTGTTTTGATCTTTTTCCTCTAGTAGTAATGAGCCTTTCATAAGGTTGATATTTCTACCACTGACAGTAATATAGAAGTAATTATACTGGTTGCATGCATTCAAACACGCAAACTCCCCAACTACACATATATACAAATTATGACATACTATTTATTGTATGAAAAATGCTATCAACAAAAATATTTTTGAATATTCAAATAATATCAGGTCTAAAATATCTGATTACTTACCTCATTTTCAAAAAGCATTGTTTGTAAAACTTCATAGAATAATATCAGGTTTAAATAAACGTTGTACTCTAACAAAGATAGATGTTACTGTGTGGGATCTAAAAAGTTGATGTCATAAAAGTTGAGAGTAGAATTGTGGTTACCAGAGGCTGCGGAGGTAGAGGAGAAGTGAGGGGTGGGGAAATGTTGATCCAAGGATATTTAGTTCTAGGTAGATAGGAGTAGGGAATTCTTATGTGCTATTGCACAATAGGGTGACTGTAGATAATAATGATGTACTGCACATTTCAAAACTCTAAGACAAAGAATTTTTAAAGTTTTTGTCATAAAGAAATGTTACATATTTGAGGAGATAGATATATTTAATCCGATTTAAACATTATGTCACAGGGCTGCAAGTTTCCCTTGGTTCTTGTCTCCCCCAAACAAAGATTTCATTCAGGGGACACAGATAGGATGAGCATGAAGGGTTTTAGGGTTTATTAGGTGGGTTTATCAGAAGGGCTACAGAGCTGGTGGTCCTGGAGCGACAAAGAGAAAGGCCAAGTCTGCCACATGGTGAGGTTTTTATACTGTCCAGAAATCCCACCCCTCCTCATGCATAGTATTTTGGGGCAGTTAGTTTAGGTTTCACGTTGACATGTGTAATTTTCCACTGGTGTCTAAAGCTGCAATGTAATGACTTTAAGTCTCTGATCACAGCTGGGTGGGACAATCCCATATCTTTTCTTAGGAAGGCTCCTCCCTGTCCCATCCCCCCCACCTGGCTAACTACCTAACAATTACACAATGTATATATGTGTCAAAACCTTTTAGGGTAACCCATTACAATGTACAATTTTTATGTTTCTATGTAGCCGTTAAAAATAATTTATAATATTTAACATAGGAAAAAAAGGATGGATGTTAACTTTAATTTTCAGTCATCATGTTTATTCTTTCTTTTAACATCTTTACTGGATATGACTTCCCTCTTTTTTTTTTTTTTTTTTTGCAGTACCAGGGATTGAACTAAAGGACATTCTACCTCCGAGCTACACCTCCAGCCCTATTTTTTATTCTTTATTTTGAAACAGGGTCTCACTAAGTTGCAGAGGGCCTCACTAAGTAGCTGAGGCTGGCCTCGAACCTGGATCCTCCTGTCTCAGCCTCCCAAGTACTGGGATTACAAGCATGCGCCACCACACCCGGCTTATGACTTCCCTCTTACCTTTCAATATGTCAGCTATCCTTGAACCTTTCATATAATCAAGGTTTAAAATCTATTTGTTCTAGCTGGGCACAGTGGCACACACGTGTAATTCCAGTACTTGTAAGGCTGAGATAGGAAGATTGCCTGTGCCAGGCCAGTTTCAGCAATTTGACAAAAGCTCAGCAACTTAGTAAGACCCAGCTTCAATAAAATAATAAAATAAATGAAAGGGCTAAGGGTGTAGCTCAGAGGTAGAAGGCATCTCGGTTCAATCCGTAGTAGTCCTGTCCCCCAAATGTATTTGTTCTGTTACTGAGAACAAATTATTGACAGACAATATTTTTCACTTCACTATTAGGGTGATTTTAAAAACAACTCTAAAACAGGTTGGGAAGCTCTTTAATTTCATACTATAGATCTCAACAACACCATTGTTCAATATTATCTGCTATTCTTAAGTTCTCTTTAGTTATTTCTACCAATTATTTTCTGAATTTTTTTGACTTTAGAAATAGCCATCATTTTAAGTTGTTTAATAATATTTTGAGCAGAAAATACTGTATTCTTTATGACATACCCCAAATTCACTAATGCGCAAAATAATGTAATGTGTAATATTTTACTAAGATTAACTAAAATTCTGAAGTCACTGGTTGACAGAAAAACAACATTTATAAAATCTAAAATGAAATGTTTTAAAAAGATCTTAATTACAAACTTTGCTATTGGCTTGGCCTTCTGTCCACATATAGAAAACTGTAGGATTAACACATTTGGTATCCATGCCATCATTATTGAAATGCATATTTATTTGTTTCTGTTTTTAGGGTGATTATTATTATTAATTTGGTGGTATTGGGATTAAATGCAGGGGTGTTCTACTTCCAAGCTATACTCCAAGAGTTTTTGATTTTTTAAAAATTTTTGCAATAGGGTCTCACTAAGTTACCATGCACACTCTGCCCTGGAACCTGAAATCCTACTGTCTCAGTTTTAAAAATACTGGGATTACAGGTGTACACCACTGCACCCAGCTTTTGATTGGCTATTTTAAATAAACATATTAACAAATGAGTTTAATCAGCACATTATTTCCAGAGACCATTGGTATCAGGTCTTTTTAGAACAGAGATTGTTTTGTTCTTGAAGGGCAGAAGAGATGAAAGCAATAAATGTGAGTACAACAATAATTGATCTCAACTCAATTTTACCCCCAGCAAATCTTTGCAGATCCAAAAAGGAGGCAATATCTGTTTATTTTGGGGGTTTCCGGGAGCACATGGACCACTCCAATAAAGACAGTGATACTCAATTTTAAAAACTTCATTGCGGTCACATAAAATGGATCTGTGAACTAGGCCAGCAGCCTGTGACCTCTGATGGAGTGTTGACAGTGAGGGTTTGGAGTAAGGCAACTTTCTAGATTGTTTGGAAATTTAAATTACTTTCTGGAAATTCCATTTCCCCATCTGAGAAGGAAATTAACATTAGTACCTATTTCCTATGTGTTTTGGACTGAACTACATTTCTCCAAAATTCAAATGTTGAAGTTATAAAACCCAAAGTGGCTATATTTTAAGATTGGGTCTTAGCAGGGCATGACAGTACACGCCTCTAATCCCAGGACTTGGCAGGCTGTGACAGGAGGATCTCAGGTTCAAGGCCAGCCTCAGCAACTTAGTGAGGCCCTCCAAAACTTAGTGAGACCCTATTTCAAAATAAAAAATAAAATAGGGCTAGGGGTGTAGCTCAGAAGAAGAATGCCCCTGGATTTAATCCCCTATAGCACGTATGTGCGCACACACACACACACACACACACACACATTGGGTCTTTAAGGAAGTAATGAAGGTTAAAAGAAGTCATAAGGACAGAGCCCTAATCCAATTGGACTGGTGTCCATAAGAGACAAGGGTGTGTATGCCTGGAGGAAAGGCTTTGTGAAGATCCAGTGAGGGGGAGAGGCCTCACCCAGAAAACAGCCCCTTTGAGCACGTTGATCATGAATTTAGAGCTTCCAGAATTGTGAGAAAATAAATTCTTGTAGGCTTAGCCACCCAGTCAGTGGTATGAAATACCTTACTTGAAACAAGACAAAAAACTAATTAAAAAACTCAATGTGTAGCACTGATAATGAAGAGGATTTTTTAGCTACATCATAAGCCTGCTCCTCACACTTTCTTCTTGACCTGGTTATGATGCCCTCTTGATGTGGTTATCTCTTTGTGAGAATGTGCTACTTTTTAACATATTTTGTTGTACTTGTTAAAAATACTAATATTCATAATTTTTCTTATGTCTGTTTTGATAAATTGTGTTTTCCTTAAATACTAACAGTGTCCTCTAAATTGCAAAATTACATGCATGGAGTTTTCCATAATTATGTCTTTTGTCTTTTTTCTTTCTCTCCCCCCCACCTTTTTTTAATATATATCCAGAGGACCAGTAATGATTACCTCTGTCTCCCCTTTTTTTGACTTGATGGGTTTTGCTGTGGGTTTGCCAAATTTATAAGCTTTTAAGAAGAGCTAACTTGCTTTTTAAAGTTCTCTCTAAGGTTTGTTTGATTTATATTTCATTAAATCCTGACTTACCCCTTTTTTATTTTTAAACTATATCCTTTTGCTTCCTTTACATTTGCTGTTTCTTCTCTAATTTCTTAATATGGAAACATAAATCATTAACTATTAGTCATTATTTTTACTAATGGGTACATTTAAAGTTATACATTTTTCTGTTAGCAGTTTCTACTGCATCCCACTTATTTTGTACATAGTTTCTGTATCATCATTCAGTCAATATTATTTTCATTATTTAATTATGATTTGGATCCATATTACTTCAAGTATAAAGAAGTAGAACTAATTGATGTAAAATTCTAGCCAGAAGAAAAATATTAGTATCACCTCATAAGGAACAGGTACACTATGAAAAAATTATAAATGAGAAAAATCTCTACTTCTTTTGTTTACATGAAAGATTTAATGTCTTAATTTGAATTAGTTTAAGTAGATTAATTTTTTAAATATTTACATAATCCTTTTGAAAGGACATGCTCTTATTTAAATTGGTCTATTGTAATGTAAGGGATACCCACACTCCCTGCTCAGAGGGTAGAGGTGAATACAACATGCTCACCTTTATGGTCCCTTAGTTCTCACATTAAGTAACCAGCAACAAACAGGCGTAGACTGTAAGAAAAAAACTTTTTTGTTCTGCTTAGCTTAATTTCTGAAGAACATTTAAGGAAAAATACCATGTAGTGCATGTAGGAAAGATTTGAACTTATTTGTTAATCCAGTTGTTTTTCTTGAAAATATTGGTATAATGTATCATAGAATTGAATTTTGGGTGTGAATTTTGCTATATTCAAAAATTAAAAATAGTTGGTATCATATTAGTTGATGCAAAATATGCATATGAAAAAAATTTTTAATGGTGCATTGTAATCATACATCTTGAAGTTCAGGGTGATAGAGGCATACATGCACACAGCACTCATTGAGCCCTCCCCCAGTTCCCACCCCATTCCCTCCTCCTCCCCTCCTTTCCATGCTCAGCGCAGTGATTGGCTTTGATAAGTTCCTGTATGTACATTATGACCATTGAGGTGTTTCCCTCTTCCCTCCATCTCCCTCAGTTAGGTCCCCTTCTTCACTCCACTAAGGTTTCTCCTCCTTTGTCTGGAGTCCCTCCAATTTCTCAATTTCTCCCTAGCTTCCGCATATAAGGGATAACATACAACCTTTCACTTTTTGTAACTGACTAATCTCACTTAGCATAATGTTCTCCAGTTCCATCCATTTCCCTGCAAATGACATAATTTTTTTTCCTTTATGAGTGAATAGAATTCCACTGTGTACATATCCCATAGTTTTCTAATCCATTCATCTGTTGATGGACATCTTGGCTGGTTCCATAGTTTGACTATTGTGAATTGTGCAGCTATAAACATAGATATGCATGCATTACTATGGTAGTCTCTGGTTTCAATTCTTTAGGGTAGATACCCAGGAGTGATATAGCTGGGTTATATGGTAGATTCATTTCCATTCTTCTGAGGATCCGCCACACTGTTTTCCAAAGTGGCTGCACCAATTTGCAGTCCCACCAACAGTGTATCAGAATTCCTACTTCTCCATATCCTCGCCAGCATTTATTGTTTGTGTTTTTAATGATTGTCATTCTAATTGGGGTTAGGTGAAATCTCAGGGTAGTTTTGATTTGCATCTCGATGTTGAACATTTTTTCTTACCTTGCAAAGAGTCAATTCAAGATGGATCAAAGACTTGGAAGTTAGACCAGAGACCTTGCAGTTACTTGAAGAGGGCATAGCACCAACACTTTAACATACAGGCAGGGGTAAAAACTTTCTCAACAAGATTCCAAAGGCACAAGAAATCAAAATGAGGATCAATATGTGGGATTGCATTAAACTGAAGAGCTTCTGTGTAGCAAAGGAAACTATCAAGAACCTCAAGAGAGAGCCAACAGAATGGGAGAAAATTTTTGCCAGCTACTCCTCTGATAGAGGACTAATATCTAGAATGTTCAGAGAACTCAAAAAGCTCACCACCAAAAAAAATAAATAACTCAATCAAAAAATGGGAAAGTGAACTAAATAGACACTTCACAAAGGAAGAAATACAAATGGCCAATAAATGTATGAAAGAAATTATTTTTTACAAAACTTTATTTCTGAATAAAGTGACATTATTTCAGATCTTTTTTTTTTTTTTTTTTTTGCTGTACTGGGGATTGAACCCAGGGGCATTCTATCTCCGTGCTACACCCCCGGCCCTATTTTTTATACTTTATTTTTGAAACTGGGTCTCACGAAGTTGCGAGGGCCTCACTATGTAGAGATATTTCAGATCTTAACTTTTGAAAAACTGGTTTATCACAACTTTCATTTTTTTATTAATTTTAATTTATCTGTCAAATATAAATAATAAAAACAAATAATTCCAGATATTATGCCATTCAATGTCTGTGTCCCTATATTTGGTGTAACAATTTTTGCAGAATATCTTGAAGTTGATTTTTCTAGTGTTAAACAATACTATTTTAATGGGTATGTTTTTATATAAACTTTTAAATAAGCTCTGAAAACAAATGGCACAAAATAACTTTTGCTGTGATAAAATTTAATCTTATAAAATTTTATTTTAAATTAGAAATGGTGCTTATTTCATATCCACTTGATGGCAAATACAAAGTTGCCTAATGAGAGACAAACTAATCATTATTAAATAGCTAATATCTAAGGATTTTGTTAAAACACTGGCTAAAATAATGTTTTACTTGCATTACAAAAAATACAGAATTTAGTGGTTGAAGCAAGGACCAAGGTACTGTCTATATTCTAATTTTAATTTTTCCAGTTAGTAACTTGGTGACTTTAGGCATTTTAAAATTTTTTCAGAGCTAAAATTTTCCTATCTAGAGAAAAAAAGATAATTCTTATATCTCGGGGGTTATTATAAGGTTTAAATAAAGTAACATAAATAAAATCTATCACAGTTTCTGGCACAAAAATAGTTCAATATATGTTATTAATGCATTTAGTTACTCAAAAGTATTTTAATAATTGCCAATTTAATTATCAGGAGTTACTGTAGTTTAAATAAAAGTAAAAGATTGTGTTGTAGCTGGGTGTGGTGGCGTACCCCTGTAATCCCAGTGCTTGGGAGGCTGGGACAGAAGAGCCAGACTCAGCAGTTTAGTGAGATTCTATTTCAAATAAGAGATTAAAAAAAGGCAGGGGTGTAGCTGAGTGGTAGAATGACCTTGAGTTCAATCCCCAATACTATGTACACACACACACACACACACAGAGACACACAGACACACAGACACACACACAGACACACACACACACACACACACCATTCCTCCCCATATACCCCCCACAAAATTGTCCAACACAATATAAATATTTTATAAAATTTCACAAATAGTTATTGAATAATAAAAGCTGAATTTTTATTTGAAATTCACCTCCTGACTTGGATTGAGCTTCTTTTTAAAATAGCCTATCTATCCATACAACAATTTTATTATTGCTAGAATGAGATAGGTTTGTTTCAGCATCAATTTTATTAAATGTTTCTCATACACATAAATACAATCACTGAAAATATTTGTGCACATAAACAATGGGAATAAATGGTTATGTAAGAGAAATGCATAAATCCTGGGGCAATAGAACAAACCTTTCCATTCTTGGTATTAGATCTTTAGGCTACCAAATTTCTTCGTGGGCACTTAATGTATTGGTGACCTTTTCTCCCTGTCTTTTTCTTCACCTAGAAATATATGAACAACTGTAGATCCCTTTCTGCTTGTTAGTTGTTGCTACTATTGAGTAAGGCATAAAGGAATCCTTATTCCACTGATTTAAATATGCATTTAAATGTAATATGACATATTTTATAAAGTTCCTCTCAAATATGTGCTCATGTTTGCTCATTCTGAGACTAGACAGAACCAAAGTTGAGTGAGGATAATGAAACTTTGTACTTAATAAGATTCTTATCACTATCAACACTGTTCATTAAGTTTAAAATTGTATTGAAGATTGCATTAGATTCTGTATAGGTACAAACAAAAAACATCCGATCTATCTGAATATTAAAGAAAAGCATGGATATATTAATTTTTAACAGAAAACACCTATGTCAATTATTATATGGCTTGTTTGTATTAATCCAGTATCTTAAACTACCAGATATAGTTTATTTACATTTATCTAATAAGCACATAGTTTAAAATTTTTAACTCAATAGTTTACTTTTGATTCTAAAATTCTGAACCACTGTTCCAAAAATTAAAAAGAATATCTTTCTTTTTAATTCATGTATTCTTTTCATGCTTTCATAATCATAAAAATAAACCACATACTAAATGTATTACAAACACCTCCCAATTTAATTTGTAGCAATGTATACCGATAAGTTTTATTGCTTGAAGGGAAATTAGAGTTAATCAAACCTTAAAATTCCAAATAGAGAAAGAGAAGTGACCAGGTTGGATGACTTGTTTAAAATCATTACTAATAATTAGCAATAACAATATTGAAATATTTTTTTATTTAGAAAAACACAGTGCATGACCACTGAGATGACTAAAATGTGCAATGCGTGAGGGGTATGGATGCGGGGAGCTGGGTAAGACTTAGACCATGAAGACCATTTTATGCTAAAAGGTTACATTTTAATAAACAGTGTTTCTGAAATGCAGCACTGTTGACATTTTGAATCAGACAATTCCTTATTATGGGATTTTACTTCTATGCATTACTGTATGTTTATCACCATTCTTTACTGATACTAACTAGATTTCAGTAGCAGCTCCACACATACCCCATTTGTGATAGTCAGTAATGTCTCCAGAAATTATTAAATATCATGTAAAGGAAGAATCACCCTTAAGAAAGAACTGATTGACAGTCAAAGGATGGCTACTGATATTTTCAAAAAACATATTATATGTCAAAGTTTCCACTTAGAAACATGTTTTTGCAAGCATTTCAGATGATAGATTGTATATGAGAGGGTGTATAGTCAGGGATACTTACTAGAAAGTGATTTTAGAATTAAAGATGACAGTCAATTGGAAATATGCTAAATCAACTTGGAAGGGTGTTATGAAGGAAAACTAAATAATATTATAGTAAAAATGATGTGAGGTATCACGTGTTATTTTGTCTAATTTTAGTCAAAATATTTTTACATTTTTATAAATAAGAATTAGAAAGAGAACCCGGGCATGGTACTCCATGCCTGTAATCCTAGTACTTGGGAGGCTGAGATAGGAGGATAGCAGGTTTGAGGCCAGCCTCAACAATTTAGCAAGGCCCTCAGCAACGTAGGGAGACCCTATTTATAATTAAAAATAAAAAAGGGCTGGGGATGTAGCTCTGAGGTAGAATGCCTGTGGGTTCAATCCCCAGTACGAAAAAGAAAAATAAAAAGAATTAGAAAGAGATATGTTAACTAAATTACCCAGCATAAACCAGTAGATTATAGAGTTAGAGTAGGAGGCAAAACTAGCATTTTATTTTATTTATTTTATTTATTTTTTTTGAGGTACCGGGGATTGAAACCAGGGGCGTTCTACCTCCACGCTACACCCCCGGCCCTATTTTTTTATACTTTATTTTGAAACCAGGTCTCACGAAGTTGCGGAGGGCCTCACTAGGTAGAGAGAGAAAGAGAGAAAGAGAGAGAGAGAGAGAGAGAGCTGAGGCAGGCCACGAACCCAGATCCTCCGGTCTCTACCTCCCAAAGTACTGGGATTACAAGCGTGGGCCACCATGCCCGGCTCAAAACTAGCATTTTAAATCAAGGTTTTACAGAATGCAAAGTCCATTATCTCATTTTGCTATACTGATTCTGGCAAATACATTACAGACAGTTACTTTTACAGATGTTGCTGTGGTCTGAATATGTCCCCCCAAAGTTTATGTGCTGGAAATTTAATCCCCAAATCATCTGTTAACTTGGAAGTGGGGCCTTTGGAATACAAATAGAATTAGATGGGTGAGGGGGCCGCATGCTGGCATTAGTGGCATTTTAAGCAGGGAGAGCAGAGCCAGTGTGCTTGCTCTGTGTCCTAAGTGATGTTCTCTGCCATGTTGTGATGGGCAAGAAGGCTCTCACCACACACTGTGTGGTCTAGGGCTTCCCAGCCTCTGCACCCCGAGCTCTACCGGGGATTGAACCCAGGGACATTCTACTTCCAAGCTCCACCCGTAGCCATATTTTTTGTTCTTTTATTTTGAAACAGGGTCTCACTAAGTTGGGGAGGGCCTCACTAAGTAGCTCAGGCTGGCCGTGAACCCGGATCCTCCAGTCTCAGCCTCCCAAGTACTGGTATTACAAGCATGAGTCACCACGCCCGGCTCTCAATTAATCATGAATCGCTCAGTCTTTGGTATTCAAGTATAGCAACAGAAAACAGACAGGGCAGGGATGGACTAGGTGCTCATATTTGGTGAGTTTGCCTACAGTGCAGCCTTTGGCTCTTTATATTTACTAACTGAAGTTCTCACCATATCACCATCACATATATTTGCGTGAATAAAGCATATATTTGCGTGAATAACACTACTCTTTGTTTTTATTTATCTTCTCATTTTGTCTCACACACCTTTATCTTTATTTTCTTCCTTGGTTTTCAATCTTTGTCAACTAAATTGCTTAATTTCAGAGTACAAAAACATAGCAAAAAGATAGAATGGATCTTGACAATCATTTATCCATTTTCTAATGTCTAAGGATTAAAGTATGTGGGTGTATTTTCTTTAATGGGCACTGACTTATATGGTCTGTGTGAAACACACCATGATTTTCCTAAATCAGTTGAAGCAAATAAATATATTTCCATCATCATTATTTAGGGGACATCTGTATTAGTATGCAGTTTTGACTACAATTAACTGATTCTTGGTAAGAATGGCCTAAATAACTGACTATATTCTTAGATTGTTGTATGTTTAAGCTGGAGTTTCATGTCAGCTAGAATTGGCTTAATGGTTCATCCTCTCTTATTCCCTTGACTTTCCACAATGGTTGCAAAATGACTGCTGCATTTTGTTAACATTCAAGACAAGGAAGGGAAAAGGAGATAGGATCAACTCTGTTAATTACTTTCATGAGATAAAACAAAAGTTTGATAGATCTTCCTAGAAACATCTGCTTATGTTTATTTTACTAGGATTAACATAGTCAAACCTACATCCATCCGAAGGAATCTGTAAAAGTGAAGATTTACCTTTCCCAGCTCCTGAGGGAAAGGCATTTTGGGAAGAATAACCAGGGAGTAAGTGTTGGTAAGCCAGACAATACACTCAAATGCTTTACTGTTGTCCAATGAAGATCTTTGATTTCAAGGAGACAATATGTAAAAATGCAAAAGATTGTAATATTGTAATATTGCTTTTTCCTATTTGGTGTTAACATGGTGCTACTGAATAAATAATTTCCTTATGTATGTACCAAGAACTCTTTATTTGGTTGGTGTAATAGAACTTGTCAGTCTTAAGCAAGTCCATCAATTTTAGCAACAAATAACTAGTGTGCACAGCTTAGATACAGCTATAGACATTAAGCCATTAAACATCTACTGTACTCCTTATTTTATGTAAAGCTGTTTGATATATTCAAAGTAAGAATGTATTTCACAGGTGTCAACATCTGTTTTTATCCCTTCTAGTTCAAGCCAGGGGAGCTCTCAAGCACTCACAGAGTGAAGTTGGATCTGAATTTCTTTTATAAGCTTGTGAACAAGAATTCAGGGCATTAAATTTAGTGCCTATAAGCATATCTTGACTGTTGCCTGCTAGGAGACTAGTAATTTGCCACACTTTCAAACCAATATTCTTTAAATATTTATTTAGTAATAGAACTTTTGTAGCACTTTTGTAGATTGCTTTCTTGTTTCAATTTAGAGGTGCTGCCAAAGGTGGAAGTGAGACAATTTTAGATTTTCTGTGTGTGTTATGTAAGCACATAGATCCCAGCGTTTAAATAGCACCATATGTCTCTTTTATTCCAGTAAGGTGTTTAGTGCCTTTTAAAAATTGGAATCAGAGGAACTGCTGAGCAAGTCCAATTTCATTTATAAAGTGATAAGTAGCATTGGTGGAGAACTTCATTCCTAAGTTCAAATTGAATCACTAATTTTGGAACACCACCTCAGGAAGATAGTGTATTAGTTACACAACAAAGATCAGAATGTAATTGGTTTCTTTAGACACTGTCCAATTGTCATTGCTTATGGTTTTTTAGATAGTGATTTTATCATCATGATTTTCAAAAGACCTCAAACTCCTCTTTTTCCTACAGTAGACATCTTATTTCTCTCTTTGGTAGATGTCCCACTGTTCAGACATGCATCAAAAATGTTCTTAATAAGCTGTTTCAGTTTTTAACATTAAGGAAAGAAAACTAGTTTTATATCAAAGAGGTTACATATCTTCAGTTAAAAGAGGGATTTGATTTTATTTTTGTATTGGGGATTGAATACAGGAGCATTCTATCTCTGAGCTACATCCCTGGACTTTTTCTTTTCTTATTTGGAAACAGTGTCTTGCTATGTTGCTGAGGGCCTCGCTAAGTTGCTGTGGCTGGCCTTAAACCTATGATCCTCCTATCTCAGCCTCCCAAGTACTGGGATTTCAGGTATGCACCACCATTCCCAGCTGAAAGTTATTTTAACAAAAATGTCTATATTTTATGTATGTTAATTCAAAGAGAAACATATGTGGAATTTATTAGGATATTAAAATATGTGAAATACATTTGCTTATTAACATTTTGTGAAGTCTGAACCATTATGTGTTGCTTTTATTTACCACATGTAGAATGCAAATTTCATAAGGGAAGACTTTATTATTATATTATTTTATTCTGTATCTCCACTCCAGGTAATACATTGCTGATCACAAAGTAGGTCTTTCACAAATGCATGTTAAATAAGTACATAAATCAATTAATTTCCCAAAAATATACTATACCTATCTATATAAGGTGATATGCAAATCTATAAGTATATTTGATGTAATGCCACATATATTATTAATAAGCAAGACTGAGTGTACTCTAATAATTTCTAAACATGATTTTAATCCACAGACACATTATGATATTGGGGGAGCATAATTAAATATAACTGGAAAATTAAAATGTTGACAAACATAAATTCTCTAAGGTATGATATAATAATATTTACACAAAGTATTTTTAAAATACTTTGTATATTTTAAAAAATATTTTAAAAAATAAATTTAAAAAATATTTTAAAAGCTAACATCTTAAGAAGGATTCATCATTTAGCTGGGCACAGTGGCACATGCTTGAAATCCCAGTACTTGGGAGGCTGAGACTGAGACAGGAGGATTTCAGATTTCAAGGCCAGCAGCACATGGTGATTTAGCAAAATCCTGTTTAAAAATTAAAAATAAAATAGGGATAGCTCAGAGGTAGAATGCCCCTGAATTCAATCTCTCTCTCTCTCTCTCTTTCTCTCTCTCTCTCTCTCACACACACACACACACACACACACACACACACACACGAAGCATTTATCATTTTAGCTGAGAATATGGAGTTTCAGGGATGTGAGGTAACATATAAATATCTACACCTAGTCAAACTTAACTGAGAATCGGTAGTTATTATAAGCAGCCAGTTAGTATATATCAGAACTTAATATATCAACTAAGAGGCAATCATAAAATTCCAAGGTTACGTTAAATTTTCCTCAAACTTGTTTTTATTTGAGACCAAGCCTGCAAGCGGAGAAGCAGCAGATAATACTGAGGTCATTGGCATGGAAGGTAAGACTGAAATATACAGTATGTGGAAGAAATACTCTTGAAAGCAGAAAAGAGCAAAAGAAGGAAATGTAGACATTCGACTAGTCAGATGTGAAGGGCAATTAGGACAAATACTGTTAATGTATCAGTGAAGTGTAAAGTAGTAACATAAGTTAAGAGTGGTCAGGAAGGAATTAGAGGCTGCACAAAAAAGAGAGTATGAGACAACTATTGGGAAGACCAAGCCTTGGAGTAGAAAAGAAATGGTTAGCAGAATTCTAAGCCATTAGCAGGGTCAGGGCGTGTTTGCATTGTACCTTAAGTGCTGCAAGTTCATGGGGGAAGAAATGAAAAGTATGAAAGATGGAAAGTTTATGAGAAATATGCATGGATGATTATAGAGTTGAATGTGAAGTAGAACTCTTGCTTACAAGTGATGAAAATCCAAGTCAAAGAAATAAATAAATAAAGCAATCTCTGGCTCTAATAACTGTATTTCAGTGGTAGAGCTGTTTCCAAGCATGAATTATTTTATGGGCACAAAGACTACATCAGAAATCTGTCACTCAGTGCCCATTCCTCCACATTGGCTTCATTTTTAATAAGACTACTCCCAGTAGAGAAAGGATGATTTGATTCTACTGGTTTGGCAAACTTAGCTGAAAGAGAATGCTTCATGCTTCATTGTTCCAACCCAAATATCTGGACTGAGTTTCTTTGGTTTGGCTTGAATCACATAATCAACTTTAAGTTGTTCACTGTGGCCAGGGACAGCCAAGAAGTGTGGCTCCCATTCACAATTATGAAGACTAAAGTTGGGGGTAACTATTTTCCCAAAGGAAATTTAAAGAAAATTGATGTTAAACTAATAGATGCAAACAGACAGATGTACTAGTGTAAGTAAATTTATCCATAAAATATGCAAATTTAACAAGCATCATTATATGGGGTCTTTAGAATTTTATGCTGTTTTGATCAAGTTGGCTTCTGTCAGAGCTATTTAAATGTATGCCCAAGAATATAAAATATTCAATGGTACTCGTCAACCCAAGATAAAGACTGTATTCAGGACCATTGCAGTAGGCATAGAGAAAACTGCTATGGGATTCTGCAGTGGAGCGGGGAGATTCTCTACTCTGAATTTATAGATAAAGAGGAGGGTGGAGGTCAGTGGGTCAAAAATTGCTGAGAAGAATATCAGAGGTAAGGTTGGTTCTGTTTAAGTCAACCTGATAGGATTCTTGATGAAGACAGGCCAGGGTGATCAGACAGTACCTTCAGGAAGGTGGAGGAAAAGAACTGGATCAGATGTTGATGATGATCAGCCATCAGGGATGGGAAATCCTTGCTAAACTGACTTAATTGGGTTCTTTACTATACCTAGTTTTTGCAAGGAAGTGCACAGAAGGATAGGGAAAATTTCAGAAGCCTGACTAAGTTCTGGTTGAGCAAAGAACCTTTGTCAGTTTGGGGTCCTTAGAATTGCCTAAGTAAAAGATACTTTTGGTGTGTTTGCCTTAGTGGGGATTATTAAGTAGATGCCCAATATAGCAATACAGCAAAGAAGTCCAGTTGAGAAAACTGAATGGGATCTAACATGAGAGAACTGTGGAGGGCAGAGATAGTGGATGTATAATTTCACAAGGAGAGCATATTTTTTTCAAGTGGAAAGGGAAAAAAATCTTAAGAACTAGAAATGAAGACATGTTCAAAGGGAATGAAAATCTTTGAGATGGCGTGCCTCATGTAGTGTCTAGCATTACACAGTAAATAGTGAATTCTTATTAAAGTGATCTATTCAGATATTATAATAAAACATAAAAGCTGGTGTTGGTTGTGTTGACAATTAGGTACTTTAGAAGCATAATGAATGATAGTGCATTCAAACAATAATAGATTACAGTTTCAGAGTATTTGATAGATAAAGAACAGAGCTCTGTCTAAGCACATGGATGTTGCTGAAGTTGAATAAAGAAAATATAAAGGAGCAAAGTTTCTTTCAGAATGAGTCAAAACTAAGGTTGTGCTTTGTATAAAGGTATTTTATGGAAAAGTGGAAATTTGCAATTTTTCTTAATACTCTGAAAAATTATATCATTTTATTAATGACAGGTGATAAAACATGCCTTCTTTCTCCCTTTACTAATGGATTAGGATGCACAAAACCCTAGTGATAATCGACATTAATGGCTCATAAGTATCATTAAAACCTTTCTTACTAAGCAGTCATTTTAATTTTACAAAACCAGCATTTCTGTTACAATGGCTATTACATTAAATTGAGTCTCACTGTGTCCTTTGAAGAAGTATGATGACAATTTTGGGGAAGATGAATGTGTGTGTGGTGCAGAACACCCTGCTGGATTTGGTTAGTCTATACTGCGTGAGAAATTCAACTTAGAATAAATGTGTAAAATGAGATTAACTAAATATTTTTAGTTTGGAAAACTGCTTATAATTATGTAAGTTACATAATTTTAACTTCCAATAATCTTTATTCCTGAAATTTTTATATAGTTAGAATCACTGGAAAAGCAAAGAACATGAATCAAAATCTAAAATATAGTTTAAGCTCTACAGTATTGGAGAAAGTGCTGAATTTGGCAAATATGCATACTCTGTTCCTGGCAATAATAATGTATAGTTTATCATTTATTGCTTGATCCTCCAGTGGATAATTAAGCGAGTTCTATCTTCAAACCGTTTATTCTAAGAATACAGAATAACATTACTAATTAGCATGTCCTATTAATGTCTTCATTTTATTTCATAGTTCAGTTATTTTTCTAGCCAGGTGAGCTAATATATGCCAATTATTAGCTTAAATTTTGAATCCTATCCAATAGTAATTCATAATCATGCTATGCCATTTCCAGCTCTGAACTAACTCCAAACCCTGAAGTCTTAAAAACACTCTCCCACTCTGCTTCTTTTATGTTACCAATTTTGTAATTTTGCCAAATACAGTCTGACATACTTGGATTTTATCTGAAAGCATTTATTTATGTAGCATTAGATTAGAAAATATCTTCCATTCCGAGTATCTTTAGTTCATATGTATTATAAAACTAATTCACAGGCATGTTATTTGAGCATTTGAATTTTATGTAAGTTAGTCTTAAAAGCTAGTATCTGTGATTCAAAAAATATGACAAGACTTTATGGAAGTTGGATCACAGAATCTCATCTCTGAGGTGAGGCGAGGAAGGAGGAGATGAGCACTGACAGGTAACAAGGAAGGACCAAGGTCAGCGGCATTCCACCTTGCCTGCCCTTCACAGGCCCCTCACGATGGATTCAAGTCTTACATGCATGTCAGTATATTATTAATAACTTATTTTAAAATTATATTTTGAGGCTTAAGTAATTCCAGTGTAACATTTTTAGGGATGCTTTGCCTAGTATGGGATTTAGGAAATATTGAGACATAACTTAAATGTGGGGTCTGATTTTGGTGCACTTCGGGAGCAATGATACAGAGCTGGGGGAGCAAATAGTGCTCTTTACTTGTGTTAAGGTCTTTTATATAACTTAATTCTTTTCAGACCCATAAAACTAGTGGCACGACCTTTGCAAAGTGACCAATATTCGTGTATTTTCAGAGAGAGAGAGAAAGAGAGAGAGAGAGAGAGAGAGAGAGAGTTTAATAACTATGGTTTAGAATACATGATCCAGTATCTATTCTTCCCTATTATTGCCCAAATACTAACGGGAGATTGACTATTGCTAACTGCAGGTTAGCAGACCCAGTTGCTGTAATGGTAATTCTGTCTCTCTTGACAACAACTCCAGGAGGAATTTAGGCATAGTCAGTAATCACAGAACATCTCCTGGACCACGCACCAGCTTAAGAATACACAGGGAATAAATTTCTGCCAGTGAGCCTAGAGAAGAAGTTTGCTAAGTGCCTTTGGGAAATAATATCATTCTTATATTCTTCCTCCAGACACATATGATAGTTATAAAGCATGTTTATTTATCCCTGGACATAGTATCTTATTGTTTATTGGTGAGTCAGATTATTCCAAAATATAAAAGAATAAAAGTCATAAACTTCAAGATCATTTCTCTAGTCATATTTCCTCTATGTATTTTAATCTTTTACTTGCTGAATAAAATGTAATCATGGACTGACCCTTCTCCTTGAATCTGTCGTTTGTATCATTTCTAAAATTATCCAAATAGTTTCAATGGAAAATAAAATTTAGAACATATCTGAATAGTAAGCAATCAACTTTTGGAAGTTTGCTGTGTATTTTCAATTCTGAAATTGAAATGCATTCCCAGTGCTCTTAATTCTTTTAGTAGAATGAATGCATGCCACATGTCTCATTCAAACAAAATTTCCCTTTTCTTTAGTAATTGTCCTTACAAAGATACCCCAATAGAAAGAATACTATAGCTATATAAAATTTGCTTATGAACACATGGTTGCAGTTTTTTTGCTATGTTTTCCAGATTAAAAGAAGCTGACAGCTCTTACATATAAAACAACCAACAGTTTTATTCTAGGTACATTATGAACATATTTAAAAATAAGTGTAGCTCAATATTAGCTTTCTCCAATGAAGAACAGCTCAGGTATGTATTTAATTATAGGGTTGCATGAAGATAAAAGTTCATAGAAGTGATAATTAAAGTGGGTTAACAATAGTCTTAATAATGTACCTAATGATTATCTTTGCTGTGCTCATCTGACATTTGGTATTGTTAACAGTATAAAATTAATTTCCTTGAATCTAAATACATTTTAATTAAAAATAATTAGACAGCATCAGATAGCAAATATATCAATTTTATCTGATTGTGTTTCATAGCATTTCTTCTGTGGTTTATAGAGGAAATTACAAACCTATGATAGAAGGATATCAGATATAGCAGTCATGTATCTGAAATAGCCTCAAAAATAGAAAAGTCACTATTTTCACATACTTTAATAATTGACAACTGCTCAATAGGGCTGTCTTCTTCGAAATGTACATGTCACCCCAGCAGTTGGTGGGCAATGCCATGCTTTTTAATCATTCCTGGAAGTGCTTGAACACTTATGGGAATGATAGTGCTGTGTCATTCCAAATTGATTGAATCTCTGACATGTTCCTGGAAGTCACTTCATGGTGCACTATTATACAAGAGATGAAGGGAAATTACTGCAGGAGAGGAAAAAAATAAAAGCTTGCTATACTTGGTAACAGTGATCATTTCAAATATTATAAAGGATGTCACTTATTTCTGTCTCCATGTAACCTCCCTCTGTTGTACCAGTGTTATTAAGGTTTATCCGTTTCTCTGAAGAAGCTTGCTTCTAAGAAATGTATCTTAGATACAATATCAGAGAAATATGGATTGTTATTCTGAAACCTAAAATCTATATTTGAAGACTTCAAAAATATTGTCACATACACACACCATATATTCATGCAATCAGGTGTATTTGCACACACACACACACACACACACACACACACACACACATACACACACACATCTACAAACTCACAAAAGAAATGGGTTTGTTGAAAACTTGACTCCTCTACTGTATATGCTGTTTTGAATAATAAAAATTGCCTGAATTTTTTAATTAATTTGGGCTTCAAGCAACTATATAACATTGGTGCCTTCTAAATGCTTTGGTTAAGGGCAACATTTTAACAGTGTTTGTAATTTATTTAAAGAAAGAATGATATGATGTAAATTAATTTGGAAAAGTCAAGTGCTGAGATGACCTAAATATATTCGCTATATCACATACTCCATAATGACTTTATGTTCGATCCAATAGAGGTACAAACAAAATCAATTTGAACATATTTTGGATAAACTATGTATAGATAAACTATGTGTTTTACATTTTTTATGCAATTTACTTTTTATCATGTTCTCTTCCTGATGTTGTATTTATATTGTGAGACTTATGTGTCCTAATGAGTATTTAATTTTTTTTCTAGTACTGGGAATTGAACCTCTGAGCTATACATCCAGCCCCCCTTTTTTCCTTTCCTTTTTTTTGCGGTACCAGGGATTGAACCCAGGGATGTTTTACCTCCGAGCTACACCCCCGGCCCTATTTTTTATCCTTTATTTTGAAACGGGGTCTCACGAAGGTGCGGAGGGCCTCACTAAGTAACTGAGGCTGGCCACGAACCCAGATCCTCTGCTCTCTGCCTCCCAAGTACTGGGATTACAAGCGTGCGCCACCACCATGCCCGGCTTTTTCCTTTCTTTTTTAAAAATTTTGAAACAGGGTCTTGCTATATTATCACATCCTGGCCTCGAACCTATGATCCTCCTGTCTCAGCCTTCCAAATACAGGGATTACAGGCTTGAGCTATCCTAATGCATATTTCTAAAAAGAACAATTTTCTCTGAGAAAATTACAATCTTTCTTGGTTTGAAATAAATACCAGAGTGTCCATATTTCTAGTCTTTTCAGATCTCTATTACCTTAGTAATTTCTCGAAAGATTTTTCCTAGTGTTTTTGTCTAGTATGCTAAATGATTTGTTTAGCACATGGTACACTCCTAAAAAGGATTTGAAATGTGCTTCCTATAAGCCCCATCTTTGCAGTTTTTCCCCCAACATTTTTTGCCACACCATCCCAAAATTCTGAGGGAACCAGTTCCAAGGATTGCGCTCAGTGAGAACTGGTCTTCTGCTTCCCCAGATGGGTCAACAGTTTCATCATGGCTGATATTTCTGGCATAAGCAGAAATTTAATCTCTTCCTGCTCTTCCTTGGCAACTAAATTCTAATCCTTATATGATTTTGCATATTCCAAGCTCAGTCATATCCCATCTCATTCCAAATGTACAAATCCTTATATTTTGTTCCTGGAACTCATGGAATGTCATCATGGTACATCACAACCCATATACTCAAACTTTTCTCTGAACACTCCCTTCATCTTCTCCCTGTTATTTGACATTAGCTGTCTTTCTGTCTTTTTCTTCTTTTCCTTCTTCTCCTTCTCCTCCTCCTCTTCCTCCTCTTCCTCCTCCTCTTCCTCCTCTTCCTCCTCTTCCTCCTCTTCCTCCTCCTCCTCCTTCTCCTCCTCCTCCTCCTTCTCCTCCTCCTCCTTCTTTTTCTTTTTGTGGTACTGGGGATTGAACCCAGGGGTATTCTACCTCTGAGCTAAACCCCTAGCCCTATTTTTTATTCTTTATTTTGAAACAGGGTCTCACTAAGTTGCAGAGGGCCTCACTAAGTAGCTGAGGCTGGAGGCGAACCCCAATCCTCCAGTCTCAGCCTCCCAAGAGCTGGGATTACAAGCATGCGCCACCATGCCCAGCTGACAATAGCTGTCTTCTGACGTCACTCCTTAGTCTATGGTGCTTGCAGATGGCTTCTTGCTCCCCTTTGGAATAGGTGATTACTTTTATTCTGAATTGCTACTTTCAAATTAGTATGAATTGATCCCCTCAAGAGCTCTCTCCAAATAAGCTCTATCAAAGTTCATGTCATCAGACTGCACAGTTCCTCCATCCTGTATAGTCTTTCTAATCAGTCTTTCTTATTCAGCAATGATTTTAACATCTGTCTTAATGACATTTACTCTATCACTGTACTGGCCACCATTCTTCAAAATCACACCACCTATTTGAATGATCCACTCAGCATTCTGGACAATTAGTTACTTGTCTTCACTTTCATTATTTTCTCTTTTCTTCTTCTTCTTCTTCACCTTACATTGCTAAACTTATACTCCACAACTTGTCATTATAACAAATGCAATACACCTCAAATCTCAATTTGAATTTCAAACACTTCAGCACTATCAATAATATTAAAACTTATTCTTTCTAGAACTGAATATAATAATATCATTCTGCTGAGTGGTGATTTCACGGGTTATTTTTTTATCTCCACAAATTTCCAAGCTCCACCTTCTACTTTTCAACCAAAAAAAAAAAAAAATCTTATGACAGCGCCTTTCAGCACTAAATCACTAATGATATTTGTATTTTTGTAGTTTACACAGTGATCAAAATTTTGTTTGCTCTTAGACCAGGTCATGAGGTGATTTTTTTTTTTTTGTATTTTTACTCTTACTTTATCATAGTCACAAGGGACATTTCCTAATACAGTTCTGTAAGATTTCTTATTTTGAGTAAGAATATAAAGACCTAGCTAGGGAACTCTTAACCACAGTAAGGAATAGGGGTTAGTCTCATGGTTTGGAATATCAGGAGCTTCTTTTTAACTTCTCTTTTAACCTAGAACAAAAATTAATCCCAAGATAACTACACATTTGTAACATCTGAGGACATGCGATTCCAGCTAGCTTTGATATATAAACTGTCCCTATTCTTATGACAGGGGAACGCTTCCCCTGTGTGTTGGATTCTAGCCCATATCACTAAATCAAGAAGTAACTCCTACAATTCTCTCCCTTCTACAACATTATTTCCTCTTTGCCATGCCACTGTGCTAGGACACAAGCACTCTGTATTATTTCCCATTTTAAAAATAAAGATATAAAACAATTTTCCTTTGATTCTTTATCCTCTCCCAGTTTCTGTAGCACTCTCTCACTTCAAATAAAATTACTTTAATATATATATTCACAGTCTTTATTTTATCAACTTCTTTTGTTTTTTAAATTGTCCCCAGAATTCATTTGAAGTAGCTAGCATCGGGGTCACTTAATGGCCTCTAAATTGTCCCAGTTAGTTAGTTCTTGGGCCTCATTTCATTTGACTGATCAGCAGCATTAGACATGATTGCTCCTTACTTTTGAAATATTGCTTTCATTAAATTTTGTAATAGCAAGATCTCCTTGTTTTCTTCTTGGTCCTTCATTATCTCCTTTGATGGATCTTTTCTTTTGGTTGATGTGCAAATTTTGAAAACTATCCCAGGATTGTGTCCTAGGACAACTTTTCTTCTCTGTTTATAGTCATTTCTCTGGTGATCTGTCCAGATTATGCATCATCTACAGAGAAATAGCTGAGATTTTATCTCAGTCCCATACCTATCCCCTGAGTATTACACATTTATATACATATAATGACTCATATCTTAAATGTGGCATATCTTAAGCTGTTTTCTTTCCTGTCCTCATCTACAGGAGTATTTGATATGTTAGCATCCTAACAATCCACATAAACTAGTGTTCATTTCACCTGGAATGATAGAAACTATATTTCCAAGATTATCTTGCCAGAAGACTTCCCGTTATTTCCCCCAGATGTGAGACATTGGCAGGAGATTGGAAGGTGGCAGGAGATACAGAATATTTTTATGGCTTCTGAGTGTCTCTGGCAATGGTTGCCCCAGCAGCGCCAGTGGAAATGGCAATACCAAACTTGGAAAGCAGAAGTAATGAAACGGGGGTGTCTCCTCTTTTAGGGTTCTTGTCCAGTGGTTTTTGATAAAGTCCAAGGACTAGTGAAGGGTATAGAAATATGAAAATTTATTTTAAGTTAGGGAAAGATAGAGGACAAAGCAGCCCTCCCAAACGGAGGGGGGTCCTGGAAAGAGAGTGACCTCGAAGCCCTTTAGGAGTGGGCTTTTAAACCCTCCTGAGGTTTTCTATGTTATTTTATGATTGGTCAGAATTGGGTTTGGGGGAACCAATGACTTTTGCACAATTTGGATCCTTAATTTGAATGATTATCTGTGGACTAGTCAGGGCCCCGATTCCTGGCGTCTCTCACCTTCCTGCTTACCTCCCCCAGCTTCACAGAAGGGGAGATGCAGATGGCTGCTTTAATTTTTTCTGTCCCCAGGTCCTCTGCCTTGCCTCAGTAACACTAGAGGTAGCAACAGGACTGAGGCAATAGCAGTTATGCACTAGTAGCAACTGCACAAAGATTGAGTAGAGATGACTCCCCGACTTTCTTCTAAGCAAATTCAAACTCAGCCTCAGTTCAGAAAACAATCCACGGCTTGGAGTTATTCTCTGACCCCCTATACTATACTCTCCCAGTTCTAAGAGTAATAATGATGACCTGAAGTTATTCATCACTTGGGAACTCACCTATCCCTTTTTGTTCCTACAGTTCTTCAATCACACATTTGGAAAACAAGTACTCTAACTTCTATTATCTCAACTCAAATCCCTAGAGTAGCTTCTGTTTTCATGATTGAACACTGATGAAGTCTGAGTCAGAAAGACTCTGAGGAAACAGTTTTTTTTAGTTGCTTATCTTTTCTTTAATTTATTTTTATTTATTTATTGGTGCATTGTAATCATACATCTTGATGAGTTTCAGGGTGGTAGAAGTATACATGCACACATCACTCAATTAGCCCTCCTCAATTCCCACCCCCATTCCCTCCCCCTTCCCGCCTTCTCATGCTCAGCATAGTAGGGACTTTGATAAGTTTGTATATGTACATCCTGTGCATTAGGGTGTTTCCCTCTTCCCCCCTCCCACTTCCCTCAGTTAGGTCACCTTCTTTACCCATCTAAGGTTTTCTCCATCTTTATATGGTTCCTCCTATGCTCTGTTCTCCCTAGCTTCCACATATTAGGGAGAGCATCTGACTTTTCACTTTTTGTGACTGACTAATCTCACTTAGCATAATGTTCTCCAATTCCATCCATTTCCTTGCAAATGACATAATTATGTTTTTCTTTATGGCTGAGTAAAATTCCATTGTGTACATATCCCATAGTGTTGTAATCCATTCATCTGTTGATGGACATCTTGGCTGGTTCCATAGTTTGACAAGTGTGAATTGTGCAGCTATAAATATAGATACGCATGCATTAGTCTGGTAGTTTGGTTTCAGTTCTTTTGGGTAGATGCCTAGAAGTGGTATTATTGCTGGGTCATATGATAGGTTCATTCCCAGTCTTCTGAGGATCCTCCACACTGTTTTCCAAAGTGGTTGCATTAATTTGCAATCTTACCAACAGTGTATTAGAGTTCCTACTTCTCCACGTCCTCGCCGGCATTTGTTATTGTTTCTGGTTTTAATGATTGCCATTCTAATTAGGGTTAGGTAAAATCTTAGAGTAGTCTTGATTTGCATCTCTCTGATTGCTAATGATGTTGAACATTTTTTCATACACTTATTGGCCATTTGTGTTTCTCCTTTTGTGAAGTGCCTATTTAGTTCACTTGCCCATTTTTTGATTGGGTTGTTTGTGTTATTAGTGGTGAGTTTCTTGAGTTCTCTGTATATTCTAGATATTAGTCCTCTATCAGAGAAGTAGCTGGCAAAAAATTTCTCCCATTCTGTTGGCTCTCTTTTCAGGTTCTTGATAGTTTCCTTTGCTGCACAGAATATGCAATCCCACATATTGATCCTCAATTTAACTCTTGTGCCTTTGGGGGTCTTATTGAGGAAGATTTTGCCTGTGCCTATGTGTTGAAGAGTTGGACCTATGCCCTCTTCAAGTAGTTGCAAGGTCTTTGGTCTAATTTCCAAGTCTTTGATCCATCTTGAATTGACTCTTGTGCATTGTGAGAAAGTGGGGTTTATTTCCATTTTTCTACATGTGGTTAACCAGTTTTGCCAACACCATTTGTTGAAGAGGCTAACTTTTTTGCAGTGTATGTTTTTGGCTCCTTTGTCAAAAATCAATTGGTTGTAAGTGTGCAGATTTGTTTGAGTCTTCTATTCTGCTCCATTGGTCTATGTGTCTGCTTTTGTGCGAATACCATGCTGTTTTTAATACTATGGTTCTGTAGTATAGTTTGAAATCAGGTATTGTGATGCTTCCTGGATGGTTCTTGTTGCTGAGAACTACTTTGGCTATGCTGGCTCAACATAAAAAAAAAATCCATGTAATCCACCACATAAACAGAACTAAGGACAAAATTCACAAGGTCATTTCAATAGATGCTGAAATAGCATTTGACAAAATCCAACACCCATTCATGATAAAAACACTGCAAAGAATCGGATAGAAGGAACATACCTCAACATCATAAAGGCAATATACAATATGCCCACAGCAAACATCATATTGAATGGGAAAAACTGTGAGTGTTCCCCTTAAAAAGAGAAACAAAACAAGGATGTCCAGTATTGCCATTCCTTTTCAGTATAGTACTAGAGACACTAGCCAGAGCAATAACGCAAGGAAAGGAAATCAAAGTAATGCAAATAGAAAAAGAAAAACTGAAACTATCTCTATTTGCAGATAACATGATATTATACTTAGAAGAATAACCCAACGAACTCAACCAAAAGCCTTATAGAACTGATCAACAAATTCAGCAAAGTGGATACAAAAAAATCAGAAGCTTTTCTATATGCCAACCATAAATCCACTGAAAAAGAAATCCAGAAGACATTTCCACTCACGATATCCCCAAAACAATAAAATACTTGGGAATAAACCTAACTAAGGAGGTAAAAAACCTCTACAAGGAAAATTACAAAACATTGAAAAAGGAAACTGAAGAAGATCTTAGAAGATGGAAAGACCTCTCATGCTCTTAGTAGGCAGAATAAATATCATAAAAGTGGCCATTCTTCTAAAAGTGATCTACAGATTCAATGCAATACCTATTAAATTACCAAGTTCATTCTTCATAGACATAGATAAAAAAATCCATCCTTAAATTCATTTGGAACAACAAAAAACCCAGACACAGATCTTTTGAAGTTATTTATCTAGGATAATTGAGCTTGAAAAGTGGAATGATATCTTTTTCAGTTGAGAATAAACAGGAAGAAGTTGATGTCATCAGACTGATGACTTTGATCTCCTCATTTCATTGCAGTAAGCAAATTTTGCCTTCGACAAAACTAGTTGCTTCCTTTTGGGAAGAAGTGTGGTTATTCTCTTCTGCTGAGTCAGCAAAGCGATAGACATTACCAAATAGTGTCTTTTGTCTTCCAGTTCTACACCTGTTCTTCTGTACCTCCTTTCTACTTCAAGGTAGAAAATTTATAAATTACATCTTCCAATCTTCTTTTCCAGGTGGCTTTCTCATTGCACCCTTCCAATAGGTGAGCAAACTATTTAAATTCAAGAAGAACAAAGGAAAATAAAAAGAACAAACTATGTTTCCAACTTGCTAAAGTAACTAATCTTTGAATAGTCATGACTCATTGGTTAGGAAGAGATAGTTGGAACTTCAGTAACAACTTCAAAATCTCACTGGCTTATGTATTTCTCAGACTACAAGTCCATCAATGGGTTGTATTGAGATTCTGTTCTACAATACCCTAATTTAGGGATGCAAAGTTATCCATTATGTAGAGCATTGTTATCTGTCTTGTCAGAGGTAAAGACTGAAGGTTATATACTGGTTGCTAGAGCTTATTTCCCCATATTATTGGCCAAAGAAAGTTACTTGGCAACAGCTGTCTCCAAGGTTGTCGGGAAGCTATTCCAGGAACAGCATTAATAAGCACTATAATTCCCTTCTGCCATAACAATTCTTGTGCTTTCCACATCTGTGTAAACAATTGCAGCAGTAAGAATCTGTGCTAAGAAAATAGAACAAAAAAAAAAAAGAAACAAACTCTAGAGTATGTTCAACTTTGTTGACTGATCTTTAAAGGAAACCCCACCTTAAATCAGTTCCTTCCCCAGTGCTCTTCATTTAAATAAGTTGGTATTCCATTAACTCAGTGTTTTAAACAAAAAATTCTATTTTCCTCTTTTTGTCTTACATCACACATTTACAAATATTAAAAAATATGGCTGCCTTCCCAGCATTTCCACAGCTACCCTATTGGTTGAAGCCACCATTACTTCTCATCACAGGTACTAGGAAAGTTCCCTTACTAATCTTTCTGTAACAGTCCTGATAATCCATTTCCTATCTAAAGTCAAAGTTGCTCCCCTCACATATTCCTCCAATAGCATTTCATCATCTATGAATACTAATTCCAGGGCCATGGTCTACCATGTCCCCTATAATCTATTCTTTGATACCTCTATAACATCTTCTCTTCCACTCTTCTCATTATCCATTGTCCTATAGCCATTAATTCTGCACAAACTTTGCTTTGTCTTCTCCTCTGTTTCTGAATATTCAACAGATATGTGACTCAGTTCCTCATTTCCTTAGGCCCTCTTCTCAAATATCAGGACTTTCTCTTTCTTTGATTTATATGAAATGGAACTTCCACAATATTCTCTTTTTATATGCCTTATTTGTTTGATCTCATGGCAATTTGTACTTTTAGAAAATCATATATATATATATAATTATTATATATATATATATATATATATATATGTCTACTATCTGCCTCACCAGGATATAGATTGCATAAAGGCATTAGAATTACTTGTAAGTTCTGTGAACTTAATAAATGATTGAACAAATGAATTAATAATGCATTATTTAGATAAATGAGCAATATTTTTTGCAGTGGCTTGTATCTCTGATATAATTTATTTACATAAAAGTAATTAATGTATAGTAACATGTAGGTTATGAACCCAAGGTTTTTTCCTTCCCTTGTGTCTCTGAATGCCACAACACCACACAGAATGATTGGCTGGTAGCTGACCTAATGGGTTCAATTTGCACCAATGTAGGTAGGTAAGTAGGTAGAGGTAAGACAAACATATAGATAAAATTAAAATGATCAAAATATTAATTTAAATCCACAGAATATGGAAAAGTATTGTATATTAAAAAACTTTATGGTTATTCAGAGAAAAGTATATGGTATCTTAAAATCAACTTGCTGTCACTTTGCCATTTAGTTTAGTGTAGCTCTTAGTTCTTGGATATTCTAGGGAATATTAAAAAATGTTTATTTCTTTTGGCTTTCACTTGTAAGAGAGGAAGAAATTAAGTGATAAGTGACAGAAGCAGAATGATATTTCCATCCACAGAAGGGTAATAGGATGTGACTTAGAGCTCTGTGGGGGTGTTACTAGTAATATATCAATATCAATTCTTACTTGCCACAAATAGCTAATAAAATATCTAAAATCTTTCTAAAGATGAGACTTTCAAATACAAATGTTGAAAAAGTAATTCACAGGTCTAATATACGAAAATTATAAAGTTTTTAATGATCCTTTTATTTGTTGACAAATGTACTATTTGCTAGCAACTAAAATTATTGTACTTAAATTTATCATTTGAAAGGTTATTTCTAATATTTGCTAAAATAATTTTACATTATAATACCTATAAATTGTACTTATTTTCATTTTAAGAAACAATAGTAAATATTTCCATCATTATTCCAACAGGCAATAGAACCATTAATGAAATTTTAATATTGCAGAAATCCTCATGTAAATAGACTAAAATTATATATATTATTGTATTATACATATAATACACAATAATAAAATACTATATAATATACAATAATTATATAATATTAATATATAATGTACAATAATAATATAACAATATTATATATGGTACTTGCATAACATTCTTTATATCTATCCTAATTGTTAGTAATTTATGTTATTTACTTCTAAAATATATCAGAAAAAATAATTACAAAACACCAGAATTAATAAGACATAATAGAAAAAAGGAAGAAAGAAAATTCAGAAATAATCAAAATAATATGCAAAATATTTACTTCTAATCATGCTCCTTTACCAGGGATTTTATCAGGATCAGCAGTGCCAGGCAAAATTAAATAATCCCATGTTTGGGAAAATCTGTGATAAAGAATAGTTAATAAGAAAAATCAGGAAAGGGTCTTGGGAGTGATAGAAAAAAGTATCACCCAAAGGACAAATAGAGAATTGTATACATAAATACAATTCTATTAGTGTAAAACCTTAAATATGAGAAAACTAGTTAAAAATATGAGTCTCAGGACCCATCACAGACCATTTCATGGATTCTGCATTTGGAAAGGGCATTTTTATGTTCCTTAAACTTTGAGAAGCTCCAGTATAGTAAGTTCCTGAGAACTAGTTAGATTTGAATAGGGTGTCTAACATTTTACAGTTCCTGGACTTGGATTCTACCTATGAGAGTCCCCGATCTAACAAACGTAACTCCAACGGCTCTATTGAACACAAATGTAAGTCTCTATACTGTAAACTTGATTTTTTTCTAAACACTAAGACTTGGATTTCTACAGTAGTCGAGAAAATCAATAAAAGAGAGGTTAACTAAAAGCTTATACCAAAATATTATATGTTTTGATGAGCAAATCAATAAATTCATCTGGTCACCTGGGCATGGTGACACACCTGTAATTTCAATATTTGGCAGATTGAGACGAGTCTCACAGGTTCGAGGACAGCCTCAGCAGCTTAGCGAGATCCTCAACAACTTAGCAAGACCCTATTTCAAAAGAAAAAATAAAATGTTCTGACGGTGTAGTTTGGTGGTAGAATGCCCCCAGGTCCCATCCCCAGTACCACACACACAAAAATAAGTGAATAAGTAAATCAATCCATGTGGCCTTATATATCACAGTAAGTAGCAACGTAATATATGGATGATCACTGATGATTTTCCCAGTGATCATCAGATATGTTTCAAAGGAAACATATAAAAATAAATTTGCTCATACATAATTAAAAATTTGATGTTAAATATTATATTTATCAGAAACTATATGCTTGTTCATAATTTCTTAAATATTATATCTGAGATATAATGACTGCTTAGGTCATTTTTTTCTTTTCTATCATAAGTGGTTGATTTTATTTAAACATATTTTGTGTCTATGGACAATTTGTTAAATTTGCCTATTTATTATTTCATTGTATTGTCATCTAATTATCAAAATAAATCAGGGCTAAATAGGTGAGAAGTATTTATTGATAAAGAAGCATAGTTGTTACATAGGAATTTAAATATTAGAACAAATTAATTCATCTAGTGGTACTATTGTATTTTACATGAAAGTAATAGGATAAAATATGGACTAAGCAACTACTATCACAATTATCTGATATTTGTCTTTTTAATGGGATGAAAACATCATCTTTTTAAAAGTGTTTTGACATATATAAGATTCATTCATTTTAGGTAAGAAACTAATCAATGATTTTTTTTGTTGAGCTCATTGCTCAAAACAATATCTAAAAACAAAAATAGTTTTCCTTTATTAATTTTTACCTATGAATAAATATGTAACTGGAATAAGATAAGAAATTATAAAAATGAAATAAGTATGTAGGAAACCAAATATTTCTATGTAAAATGAACAAAGGAGATTCTGTATGATTGTCAATTTTTATATACTTCATCCAAAGAGCAGATTTAAAAATATGCTTGCTGATTTGAGAATTCTAGGCTAAGAAATATTGAAAGATGTATCTATGCGCACAAAATGAATCTCCAGTTTTTAGTGTGCACTGCTATGATGTATACCATAAATATAAGACTTCTTTCCCTGCTATAAAAGAAAAAAATGCTCACATTTTTGAAGTGAGAAGATTCAAAAAGTAAACATAATTTTCTAAAATTTCTAGGGGCTTGCTGAAGTGATGTTTTATTGTCTTGAATACCCTGATCTGATTAGCACTGCTGCATAATCTTCACAATTTTTAATACTAGGATAGGATCTCAGTATTAAAAGATCAAACTGTGTGGAAAATGGCTCAGCTATTTGGAGTTTGACATTTTGCCATACCTATTCCTTCAATATAGAAAATAACTAATGGTTATATTTTGAAATCACATCCAAGTACAACGATATACTCTGTGGAAAGAGCTTCCATTCCTGAATTTGATCATAGAGTTGATTTGAAATGGATTTGCTTCTCTTTTAGGTTGGAACACTCAATCTTCTACCTTTTGAATGTGATGTTCTGTCAGCTTTGTGTCCGGCAGTATGTCTAAAGTAGCTTTTAGTGAGGAATTTTGCCTTTGTTTTTAAGCCTTTGTTCTATGCACCTCTACTAGGACATCTGACTTAGCTACCAAATGATATCAACTATTTTTGATGATACATAAATAAAACTAAGAAAAGAAACTTACTAAATAGACTTAACATTGATTCCAATGCATGCTTATCTATTCATCAAGCTAGATGCAAGTAGAATAAAAAAATATCCCTGTAATTTGCATTTATATTTCTGTAGTTTGCACTAAATTGTTATATATGATAAATTAAATATTTACATATATTTTTAAAATTAGTGCCCTATATATTTCCATAATTGACAAATATTTGATATTATAAACCATCCTAGAAATTGTTAATGTGAAATTTTTTTACACAGGCAAAAATGCATTTCTTGTTTATCTCCTCATCTGCAACTACAGTCAATATAAGCAGTCATCTGAGAGAGGTAAAGATGTATATTTAGATCAACTATTAAAAGCTAATTAATTTTAATTCACATAAACCAGGTGTTTTCCTTATTTCTTCATTCTAATGAGTTGAAAACCACTCTCATTATACTTTTCTCAATGTCATTTTACTTCCTGATTTTATATTGTAGTCAATAATTATCAGACTTCAAAACTTAATTAATTCCTGAATTTTATTCACAACCTTGAATTGTAGTTTTTTATGATATCTGATAAAGTTATTTACCTCATGTGCTTTCCAGGCACTCAATATTTCACACCTAGTTTAAACACTAAATTAAATCTCCTAGTAATATTGTGAAGTTTTCCAATTCTCTTTTAGGTTCTGTCAATACTTATATATGTGTTTGCACATGATGTTTTTATGTATAAAAAGATTATCTTGTTTTCCAGATAGAGTCGTCATTTTATCATTATGCAATGTCTTTCCTCTTCCATAGAAATCCTTTCTAAGTGAATTAGAAAAACTCTGGTCTATGGGATAGTTATGCCAGCTTTTGATCATCAGTGGTTTGTATATTACTTGTTTGCCCTTTTTTATTTTGACTACAATTATTATTTGTATTTAAAACAGGTTTCCTGTAGATACCATATAGTTGTCTTGTAATTCTATCTATTCTGACAGTCTTTGAATTTAAAATGGTGTATTCTGTGCATATAATCTATATATTTTTCTCTAATTTTTATTCTATTTCTAAACATTATACACTTTAGCATTTTATATAATAAAGAAAAATAATTCATGAAACAAATTCTGACTGAAAAAAATGAAATAGGCTTTCCTACTCTCCAGAAAATACTGGGAAAAGTTTATTTGATCAATATTTCGTGATACAAAGCAGTGTTCATGTTTTATCCAAATTCTTGACAGAAATTCCAAAGATAAATATTTTTATAAAAAAGATACTAGTATAGAAAGAGCATGGACTTAATATCTGATAGCTCTAGATTTGAGTTCTGCTTGCGTATATGACAAACTTCTTAGCCTTGGCCAGCTTCCTTAGTTTTTCAAAGTAGGTTAGCTCAACTGATGAATAGAAATTATAGTATTATCTCTAATATTATTATAAAGATTAAAGAAGATAAACTTCTTAAACTCTAAGCAAGTTTCTGGAAAACCATGGGTATTAAATAAGCAAAAATTCTAATCTTGTCCATATATAAAAATCAATAAGCATTTAGCCTAAGCAGTTAAAATTGTCCAGATAAAAAAGTATGTATAAAAGCATAGTAAAATCATGCTGTGCCTGAATGAAAATAATTTTTCTCTGAAAAAGATTTTAAACTATTACATTCTCATGACCTAATGCTAGAAATTCTGATACTTTTCAAAGGGGAAACAATTGACATTTCTAGTCCTAGTTGATTCTAAACAGGTTGACAGGGAAATTGGACTGAAAAACTGCTAAAATTTGAACTGTCCACAATAGAGTATACCTATCCATCCATTTATGAAAACAAACAAAAGAAATGTAAAAATTAAAAAAAATTACATTATAAGTTAGTACCAATATTGAATCATTTTTACTAAATAATAATATTATACTAAATACAGTTAAATAAAAAATGTATTTAACACATTTGGCATATGAAAATTTTTATATAGTCAAATGAGCAATATAAAATTCATGTTCAAATCAAGGGAAAGGCAACGTAAGTTTTTTCTAGTGGTGCCAGCATTGGTTATTAAGGAAATGACATTAGATAAGAGTTTATTTTATGAGAAAGTTTCACTGTGCATAACCTGTACCAGGTCCTTAGCTTCTCAGGTACTGAATCTCCTCTCTTCTTGAGTGAATGACCACTACTGAGAATGGAAAGGAGTAGAGACAATCTCTTTGATTTTCAAAACAGTGAAGTGTCCAACCTGCAAAGTAATCTACTCATAGAGAGTTTCTTTTTTTAAACTGATTTTCTTGTACACTGAGTTGTTCTCAAAATTTTAGCCTTTTTTAAAATTTATTGGTGCATTGTAATCATACATCTTGATGAAGTTCAGGGTGATAGACGCATACATGCACACAGTACTTGTGGAGCCCTTTCCCAGTTCCCACCCCACTCTCTCTCCCTCCCCACCTTCCTGTGCTCAGCACAGTGATTGGCTTTGATAAGTTTGTGTGTGTACATCATGTCCATTGAGCTGTTTCCCTCTTCAAATCTTCCTCCCCCCTCCTGTCTCCCTAAGTTAGGTCACCTCCTTCACTCCACTGAGGTTTCTCCTCCTTTGTGTTTGGTCCCTCCTGTGTCTCAATTTCTCCCTAGCTTCCGCATATGAGGGAGAACATCTCATCTTTCACATTTTGTGACTGACTAATCTCACTTAGCATACTATTTTCCAGTTCCATACATTTCCCTGCCAATGATGTAATTTTATTCTTCTTTATGGCTGTGTAAAATTCCATTGTATACATATCCCATAGTTTTGTAATACAATCATCTGTTGATGGACATCTCAGCTGGTTCCATAGTTTGACAAGTGTGAATTGTGCAGCTATAAACATAGATATGCATGCATTACTGTGCTATTTTGGTTTCCATTCTTTTGGGTAGATACCCAGGAGTGGTATTGCTGGGTCATATGGTAGGTTCATTCCCAGTCTTCTGAGGATCCTTCACACTGTTTTCCAAAGTGGTTGCACTAATTTGCAATCCCACCAATAATGTATCAGAGTTCCTACTTCTCCACATCCTAGCCAGCATGTATTATTGTTTGTGTTTTTAATGACGGCCATCCAAACAAATATTTTGATGAATAAAGCCTTAGATGAAAAGGATACATGGAATTTACAAGATTATCTATATAATCTGAAACCCTGTGGAGCTATAATAAAGTAAATTCTTGAATTTCTAGAGGGAATATCAAGAGGATTTTGAAATAATTATTTAAAAATTATTATATAAGTTAGGTTTATCTCATCCTTGTGTAAAAATAAAAGGCAAGCAAAATCAAATTCCCTTTGACAACTTCTTCATGTTTGCATTGTTTTTAAGAAGGATTCTTTTGGGGCCCTTTCCTTTGGTTTAGGATATACTAGGCTTTTATTCTCTAAACTCTTTTATAAAACTGTCCTACTATTGAGTGATTTGATTATAACTCACACTGGTATAATTAATTTTATGTGACTTGTTTTTGAATATTGATAAGCTTCTTGGACTTATAGGATTATAGTTTTCACCAAGATGGAAACAATTGTAGTAATTTTTAAAAAAATTTCTGTGGCTGGGCGTGGTGACGCACGCTTGTAATCCCAGTACTTTGGGAGGCAGGGACCGGAGGACCCGGGTTCACGGCCAGCCTCAGCTCTCTCTCTCTCTCTCTCTCACTCTCTCGGTCTCTCTCTCTCTACTTAGTGAGGCCCTGAGCAACTTCGTGAGACCCGGTTTCAAAATAAAGTATAAAAAATAGGGCCGGGGGTGTAGCACGGAGGTAGAACGCCCCTGGGTTCAATCCCCGGTACTGCAAAAAAAAAAAAATTCTGTCATGTCATCCCCCCCACTTTTGGTCTCCAATTATACATACGTTAGGCCTCAAAGCCACTTAATATTTTCTCACATCCCATTAATGATTTTTTAATGGACCATATTTTCCTACTCATTTCCTTGCCTAGCAATCCTTTTACAAATGTCATACTTAGTGAACTTTACATTTTTATTTCAGTTTTTTAATTTCTACAGCTATTCATGGGATTAGTTCTGCGATGCAGTTAAGTTACCTAAAACATATTCAATACTTTTGGTTATTGCTATTACCACAGCTGTTTTTTACCTAGTGCTAATTACTATCATTGAGACTAGAGGCTTTTTTCTTCCCCATCCAAAGCCCTAAGAATTATGGTCTTTCTCAGTCTTTTAAAGGGAACTGGCTACATTCACAACTCTGTGTAAATGAGCACTGGACAATTTTACTTCAAATATTCTTACATATTTATTTACTTATTTTTGAATATGCACCTTTCATGCATTCAGCAACCAGCATTCTGCTGAATATCTGAGTACAGCCTTTCAGCTTTCTCTGGCACTCTCTGTCTAGATAGGTCTTTTATTTCCTTTACTGTCACTTCTGGTTTTGTCTAAACATCTATCTACAGACTGGTAAGACAAGCTACTAATGGAAAAATTCCAAATATGATGTACTTCTCAAAACACCTTTTGTGACAGCATACTGTTATGTAGCTGGTTTGATCTGTCCATGAAATACTGACATTTTATGGAAGAAAACATCAAGGAATGTGATAAGTGTACTAGAAACTCTAGAGGTTTGAGGTTGAATCTGACCTAAAGTTTGAAAACATAATCATCCCATTCCAATACTATTTCTCATATCTTTAAAATATACAGTCAGCAAAGGGTAAAATATAATGTGTAGATCCTGGTTCTGAGATACTTAATAAACAGTAATGCTGTCACAGAAAAATATATAATATTGATAATTCTATTTACAGAATACTTAGGGTCTCTGAAGAAGATAAAGGTCATCACCTAGTTGACTTCTGAATTTATTTTCTCTCTCCTATTTCTTAGCATATTTTACCAGCTAAATTTAAATACAGGAGATTCTATTGTCCTTAAAAGACAAATACTGAATATTTTTGGATGTATAAAAGGAGGTGTTATGTGTACTATTTATTAGTGAAATAAATAGGTGATGTTTGAATTCATGTGGGACCCTCTACTTGGAAGTTTGTTTAATAACTCAAAGTAAACCAACGATAAAGAGAGCTATGCACTGGGTGAATTGCTTATTAATTGTGTTAATAGACTTAAATGAAGGGATTTGGTTGTATAATATATAACATGTTTTTTAATGAAAGTGGCTTTATCTGAGTAATTAAAGTTTAAGTTATCTATCACAATATGATGGATTATTTCTCTTCAGATCGTCTCCCAATTTATAAATGCTGTTCCTATGCTGTAAGCAGCTAAATTAGTAATTTGCTTTGTCTCTGGAGAAATAAATCAGCAATTGATGCAAATAGATAATAATTTGCACAGATATAGTCCTTGGTGACCCTGATAACTTTATTAACATTATACTAATAAAGATGAGTCAGAAATGTTACTCAATCCACTATTTCTAAAAACATTCAGATGAGTTCTTTGATATTCAAGACAGGCTTAATATTAATTTTCTTTACTTATTACATACTTTGACAAATAGGGTCAATTTAACTATTGAACAGTTATTTTTTCAAAATACGATATGATTTTATTATCAATATTGACATTTTATAAAGTAAATATCCAAAAACTTTTCTTCAAAAAGTTTCAATTTTTTAAGGTAATAGTATCTATTTCTACTTATAACACAGAGCTAAATTCTAGTGCCAATTATCAACGCTGCTTTTTTTACACTTTAATTGGTGCATTATAGTCTCACATCATAATGTAGTTTGTAGTGACAGTGACATATATGTACACAGCCCTTGCTGAGCTTTTCCCTGGTCCCTCCCCACCATCCCCTTCCCCATACAGGATATTGAGATTCACATGGGTATTCTCACATATGTACATAATGTCAGTGGAAGTGATTCCTTCATTGATCCTCCCTCCCCACCTAGACCACCTCCCTCACTCCACTGGAGTTTCTCCTCCATTATCTGAAGTCCCTCTGGTATCCTGATTACACCATAGATTCCACATATGAGAGAAAAAAATATGACCCTTCACTTTCTGTGACTGGCTAACCTCACTTAATATAATGTTCTCCAAGTCCATCCATTTTCCTGCAAATGACATAATCTTATTCTTTATTGATGAGTAGAATTCCATTATGTGTACATTCCATAATTTTGTAATCCATTCACCTGTTGATGGACACAAATGGTGTTGGAAAAACTGGTTATGCATGCATTTGTATGAAAAAGAAATTAAATCCCTACCTCTTACCCTGCACAAGAGTCAACTCAAGATGGGTCAAGGACCTAAAATTAAACTAGAAACTGAAATTACAAGAGCAGAGCATAGTTCCAACACTCCAACATATAGGCACAGGTAGGAATTTCCTCAATAAAACCCCCAAAGGTCAGGAAACTAAAACAAGAATTAATAAATGGGATGGCATTAAACTAAAAAATTTCTGCTCATCAAAGGAAACCGTCAAAAGTGTAAAGAAAGAGCCTACAGAATGGGAGGAGATCTTTGTTAGCTATTCCTCTGATAGAGGACTAATATCTAGAATATACAAAGTACTTAAAAGACTTAACATTAAAAAGCGAATAATCCAATAAAGAAATGAGCAATTGATCTAAATAGACACTTCACAAAAGAAGAAATACAAAAGGCCAATAAATACATGAAAAATGTTCAACATCATTAGCAATCAGGGAGATGCAAATCTAAACTACACTGAGATTCCATCAAACCCCAATCAGAATGGCAATCATCAAGAAGTCAAAAACCAATAAATGCTGGTGAGGATGTGGGGGAATAGAAACTCTTCTACACTGTTGGTGGGATTACAAATTAGTGCAGCCACTATGGAGATTCCTCAGAAAATTAGAGAAGATCTTTGCTAGCTATCCCTCTGACAGAGGACTAATATCCAGGATATACAAAGAACTTAAAAGACTTTACACTATAAAAAAAACAAAATAACCCAATCAAGAAAAGGGCAACTGAATTGAATAGACACTTCATGAAAGAGATACAAATGGCCAATAGATACATGAAAAAATGTTCAACATCATTAGTAATCAGGGAGATGCAAATCAAAACTACTCTGAGATTTCATCCAACCCCAATCAGAATGGCAATCAATAGTCAAACAATAAATGTTGGTGAAGGTGTGGGGAAGTAGGAATTCTTCTGCACTGTTGGTGGGATTGCAAACTAGTTCAACTGCTATGGAGATCCGTGTGGAGATTCCTCAGAAAACTGGGAATGGATCCACCATATGACCCAGCTATACCACTACTGGGTATCATACCAAAGGGAATGAAACCAGAAAACTATAGTAATTTATGCATACCCATGTTCATAGCAGCACAATTCACAATAGCCAAAATAAGGAACCAACCTAGGTGTACATCAACAGATGAATAAATCATAAAATTATAGGAAATACACACAGTGGAATTCTACACAGCAATAAATAAGAACAAAATAATATCATTTGCAAGAAAATGGAAGGACCTGGAGAACATTATGTTAAGTGAGATCAGCCAATCACAGAAAGAGAAGGGTCATATGTTTTCTCTAATATGCACAAGCTAGGGAGTAATGAGGATGCAAAAGGGCCTCCAGACAATAGTGGAGAAGCTCAGTGGAGTCAGGGAAGAGGAAGGGGAAGAATGAAGCTCATTAATGGAATTACTACCATTGACCATGTGTATATATGAGAATATACCAAAGTCAATCTCAGTACTCTGTATTGGGGGGGGGAAGGCAGGGCGTGCTCCAAGTGCTGTATTCATGTATGTTACTGTCAACTTGATTTTCTTTGTGATATGAGACTATAATGCACCAATAAAAGCACATAAAAAAAGAAAATTGGAAATAAATCCACCTTAGCATCCAGCTATACTACTCCTGGGTGTCTTTTCAAGGGACTGAAATCAGAATATTATAGTAATATGTGCATATCCATGTTTATAGCAGCACAATTCACAACACTGCTTTTTTAATGAGTAAAATAATGTGTTCAGATCAGTGATAGTCATTTGTTCACTAAAATAATCGATTCTCAAGATATTCAAATGGTCAACAGGTTTATGAAAAATGCTCATATTATGAATAATCAGGGAATGTGAATCAAAACTACAAGTACATATATCACCATGATCCAGTTAGAATGACTATTATCAAAATGATAAAAGTTAGCACACGCTCGTGAGCATGTAGAGAAAAGGTAACCTTTGCACACTGTTGTATGCAAGAATAGAGAAGATACTCAAAAGTTATTCAAACAATTAAAAGTAGACTGACATGTGATCCAGCAATCCAACTATTGGGTATTTATGTAAAAGAAATGAAATCAGTATTTCCAGGTGATGTCTGCACTCCTACATTCATTGTACCTGTATTAACAATATCTATGACATGTGATTAACCTAAGTATCTACCACTAGATGATTGGATAAAAATGGATATATACATATATGCATAATGAATATGCATCCGTGTTATGGTACTATTCAATCATAACATGGGTGGAATTGGAGATCATTATGCCCTAATTAAAGTGGGCACAGAAAAAGAAATGATACATTCTTTCACTCATCTGTGGAATCTAAAAAATTGATATTATAAAAGTTTAGAGTATAGTGATTCCAGAATCAGGGAAGAGAGGAAAGGGGAAAGGCTTGTTAAGATATACTGAGCCAGGCATGGTGGCGCACGCTTGTAATCCCAGTACTTTGGGAGGCGGAGACTGGAGGATCCAGGTTCGTGGCCAGCCTCAGCTCTCTCTCTCTCTCCCTGTCTCTCTCTCCCTGTCTCTCTCTCTCTCTACCTAGTGAGGCCCTCCGCAACTTCGTGAGACCCGGTTTCAAAATAAAGTATAAAAAATAGGGCCGGGGGTGTAGCGCGGAGGTAGAACGCCCCTGGGTTCAATCCCTGGTACCACAAAAAAAAAAAAAAGATATACTGAGTTATTGTTAAGTAGGAAAAAAAAAAGTTCTGGTGTTCTATTTCAAAATAAGGTGACTACAGCAAAAATAATATACTATATATTAAAAGACAAAGACATCTAAAATAAATTATTTTGAATGTTCACCATAAAGGAATAATAAATGCTTTAGGAGATAGGTATATTAACCTTGATTTGAACATTACACAGTGTGTACATGTATCAAAGTGTCACATGGTACCCCATTAATATGTATAATATTTATGTTTGAATGTATCAGTTAAAATATTTAATTAAAAAATAGCAGTGTTTTTTTTTTCCCATACAGTGGAGGTAATCTGACCACAGGAGACCTTTTGCTGCCTTGATTCAGGTGTCCTCAAACTGTGCTATGGAGCACAACATCTCATTCTGTGTTGATAAGTTTATGTTATTTTTTTCAGCCATTGAGGGTGACATTTTATTATACACAATATAAATGTATTACCAAAAAAGTGAAAAAAATACCCCCAAAATTCATACTACAAGCACAATTTTTAGTTTTAGATTCAAAATATTATATTAAAATAATTAAAATCAGAATAAATGTAGAATATAAAAAGAATTAGAAAAACTGTACATGTTCATTGAATGTGTGAATAAGTGATTAATATAGAGAAAAGGTAAATGCATATCTGAATTATATTATTTTATTGTACCAACACTTGTAGTAGAGAAACTATTCTATCAGATGTATGTTTATGGAAATAAGAAGGAGATATTTCAAACAATTTAAGACAGCCGGGCGTGGTGGTGCATGCTTGTAATCCCAGTACTTGGGAGGCTGAGACAGGAAGATCCAGGTTCGCAGCCAGCCTCAGCTACTTAGTGAGGCCCTCCACAACTTAGTGAGACCCTGTTTCAAAATAAAGAATAAAAAAATAGGGCTGGGGGTGTAGCTCAGAGGTAGAATGACCCTGGGTTCAATCCCCAGTGCTGCAGGGGAAAAAAAAACAATTTAAGACAAGAATAATTATTATTTCAGTGTTTGTTCAAAAAGAAATTGCTGGTGTTATATTTTACATGTTTTTGATCTTTCATCAGAAATAAAATATGTAATTAATTTAAAAAATCTTTCAACAAGATTACTAACTTTGGCATTGTATATATATTTTACTTTTTTCACACATTGTAAAATAGTCCTAGTACATAGATCCTACCACCTGCAAGTTTGACAGCACACCAGTCTATGTCTTTTTCAACAGGACAAGTCCGCTGATCCCATTCTAGGTTGTCACACCATTGTCAAATTGCTGTAAAAGTTTCTAAACAGTTTCAATTTCTACACCTCAGTGGTCATGGGCCATTAACAAACAGTTCCTGGACAGCAGTGGTAATCCCCAAGTGACACTTTGTGTAGAATTTTTCTAGGGAGCAAAGTTCTTAAAAAACTTTAAAATATTCATAAGCTTTAAAATGGCTAGTTATGTCTTTTGCAGGAAAATGGATGGACCAGGAGAACATAATGTTAAGTGAGATTAGCCAGTCACAAAAAAAAAAAGAAAGTGAAGGGTCATTGAAGGGTCATATGCTTTCTCTCACATGTGGAAGCTAGGGCGTAATCAGGATACTAGAGGACTTCAGATAATGGAAGAGAAACTTGAGTGGAGCCAGGGAGGTGGTCTGGGAGGTGGGTATCAATGAAGGAATCATTTCTATTGACATTATGTACATATGTGAGAATACCAATGCCAGTCTCAATATCCTGTATGGGGAAGGAGGGAGTGGTGAGGGAGCCGGGGAAAAGCCCACCAAGTGCTATGTGTATGTATGTCACTATCACTATGAACTACATTATGATGTGAGTCCATAATGCTCCAATAAAAGTATATAAAAAAGAAAGACAAAAGAAGTAAAATAGCACTATTCCATAATCAATACAGAAGAATTCTTAAGATCTTGTAATGCTTCAACACAATCTTGTATCAAGGATACAACCAACTACAAGACATTAGAGAAGCAGGACAAAGAGCGGGTCACCAAAATAGCTCTGTAAGTCTTCTTTGCTATATACAAATGTACTCTAGGCAAGATTTATTTTTTATTTCTCCAACTAACACTTGCATCTATATTACTTAACAGGAAAGAGTCATTTTGGTTATGCAAAATTTGCAGTTTGTAAACATATAAGTCTATCCATTTCAGGTTACCATAAATGATTTGAGATTAGCTACATTTTACTAAAAGCATTCCTTAGAAAACTCCTAACAAATAAGTTGGTGTGTTTGCCAGTAGACTTGACAGATATGTAAACATCTTGTACAGATATGTAAACATGCTATGTCTTCTTTATTTTCCAAGGGGAAATATCCAGTAATGTAAAATAATTGTTTGCTAACCTCTTGCTTAAATATTTCTTTCTTATTGAAAAATATGAAAAACTTAAACAGAATATATAAATTTTAGAAGAAATTCTATATTCAATGAACATCAATTATCTACTTGAAAGAGAAATAGAAATAATTGAATTGAATAAATGAAACAACTTTTTGTTGTTGAAATAGTGATATTATTCATATAAATGCACATATAAAAGAATATACATATGACAATCATACCAATCAACACGCACAATCATATCATTATATTATTTGTAAATCACCTAAGATGAACACATGAAAAATCTCAAGGAAATTAAAATAAATCCAATGAAGATTTCCAGGGTGCATATAAAAACATAGTGAATTAATATAAAATGTGAGTATAATGATTTTGACTGAAAGGTAGAATTTAAAATTGTAATATTTGATCCCAAATAATGTTAGAAGAAAAAGGTTAGTAGAGAATAATACTCACATTGACATGTGAATACTATATTAAAAAGACAATTTTAAATGATTTTTAAGTTATTACTGGTAATTTTGATGAGTATAAGCACTAAAGAGAATATTAAATTAAATATTAATTTAAATATATATTTATATTATATGTAATATTATATATAAATTATATATAATACTATATAAAAATAAATTATATATAAATATTACATAAAATTATATATAATTTAAATATTTAATATTAAATATTAATTTAAATATTAAATTAAATAATGTCATAAGATTGGTGGCATTACATCTAGGCTGCTCTTTATACTTTATTCCCTAAAATATTTTATATTTAACTGAGCTCCTCAAGACCTGATTAGAGCACATACTTCAGAATCACCTGGAGGCAAGTAAAAGCACATATATCTAGTTTTCAAATACTGAATTAGTCTCTTTTGTGGGGTTTAGAAAACCTGTGTGTAGTCAGGCCTGATGGTACATGCCTGTAATCCCAGTACTTGTCAGACTAACATAGGAGGATTGCAGGTTCCAGGCCAGCATGCAGTAACTTAGGGAGATACTATTAAAAAAAAAAACAAACAGAAAGGGCTGGGGTTATAGATCACAGGTAGAATCCCCCTGGTTCAACTCCTAGTACTACAAAAAAAGAGAAAGAAAGAAAGAAAGAAAGAAAGAAAGAAAGAAAGAGAAAGAAGAAAATGTGTTTTCTTTGAAACACTTGAAATATCACATTTTGCATACTAAAATATGTGAAACAAAACCATTAAATTCTAATAATAAAAGAAAATGCTATTGCACTATTATAAGCTAATAGTATAATAGTCAAATTCTAAGAATTAAGAAGAAAATATATATGTGTAAATATATATATATATATATATATATATATATATATATGCATATATATTGCTTACCATTACAGTGAGAGTGCATCTAACCCCAATCAGAATGACAATCATCAAGAAGTCAAACAACAATAAATGCTGGAGAGGATGTGGGGAAATAGGAACTCTTCTACACTATTGATAGGATTGCAAATTAGTGCAGCCTCTATGGATCTACCATATGATCCAACTATACTACTCCTTGTTATCTGTCCAAGGGGACTAAAATCAGTATATTATAGTGAAACATTCATATCTATGTTTGTAGAAGCACAAGTCACAATAGCCAAATTATGGAACCAACCTAGGTATCCAAACAGATGAATGGATTACAAAATTATGGTATAAAGACACAATGGAATTCTACTTAGCAATAATGAAGAAAAAAATTATGTCATTTGCAGGAAAGTGGATGGACCTGGAGAACATTATGTTAAGTGAGATTAAGCAGTCATAGAGAGTGAAAGGTCAATTGTTTTCTCTCATATGCAGAAGTTAAGGAATAATTAGGATACAAGAGTGACTTTAGATAATGGAGGAGAAACCTCAGTGGAGTGAAGTGGTCTAGGGGAGGGTGATGGATGGGGAAGGAAGAATTAACAAAGGAGGTACTTTCATTGATATTATGTACATATGTGAGAATACCAATGCTAAGCTCAATATCATGTATGGGGAAAGAGGGAGGAGAGAGGGAGCTGGGGGGAAGCTCACCAAGTGCTGTGTGCATGTTTGTCACTATCACTCTGAACTACATCATGATGTGAGACTGCAATGTACCAATAAAAGTATATAAAAATAAAGAAATCTTCACATTTGAAAAAACTAACTAAATAAAATAAAATGGCTTACCATATCACTTGACCATTAGTGGATACTCAAAAAAATCTGCATATGTATAGTTGCCACAATAGTATTAAATTTTTTCTGACAAAATTTAGAGATAAACAACTGCTTTAATTGAAGAATAAAATAGTAAATTTGTCAGGGTCAAATTAATAGGATGATCATATAATCCTTTATTTTATTTTTTTATTTTTTTTGCGGAACTGGGGATTGAACTGGGGCATTCTACCTCTGGGCTACACCCCCAGCCCTATTTTTTTATTCTTTATTTTGAAACAGGGTCTCACTAAGTTGCGGAGGACCTCACTAAGTAGCTGAGGTGGCTGCGAACCCGGATCCTCCGGTCTCAGCCTCCCAAGTACTGGGATTACAAATGTGTGCCACCATGCCCAGCTATAATCCTTTATTTTGATTGTGAAGATTGGAAGGTCTTGAATCTGTTTTGAGTTGATTTTTCTAATTGGTGAGAAATAGGTTCTAGCTTCATTCTTCTGAATCTGGATACCCCATTTTCCCAGCACTATTTATTAATAGACTCTCATTTCTCCAACATGTTCTTAGAACCTTTTATTGAAAAGCTGCTGGGTTTAATTCCACTGTCTCTTTTCTGAAAACTTTGTCTCTATGATCTGGAACAAGACAAGAATGACCACTCTTAACACTATTATTCAACATGGTAGTGGAAATCCTAACCAGAGCAATCAGGCAAGAGAAACACGTACAGGGCATCCAAATGGAAAGAAGTCAAATTGTCACGCCTTGCAGATGATATGATTTTATAGAGAGAAACTCCCCAAAACTCCACCAAAAAGAAAAAAGTCTTAGAACTAACAATAAATTCAGCAAAGTTACTGAACACAAAACTAACACGCATGAATCAGTGGTATTACTATAGGTCAAGAGTGAATTATCTGAAATAAAAATCAAGAAAATAATCCGGTAGCAATAGTTGTAGCTCAGTGGTAGAGCACGTGCTTAGCATGAGTCCCTGGGTTCAATCCATAGCATAAATAAATGAATAAATACTTCTCAAAAATTAAAAAAATCATGTGTAATAGCTATAAAAATAATAGTAAGAAGTTCTGATATGCGATTGTATAGTAGGGTGACTGCTATATATATAAAAAAACTAGAAGAAAGGATTTTTCACCATAAAGAAATATAATAATTTAAACATCATCATAAAATACATACATACATTGAAATATTATATGGAACCTTGTTAAAATGTATACTTTTTATACATTTATGTATTATTTAAAAATTAATTTAAATTTTATAAAAACAACAAAATATTTTCTGACACTCTTCCAAGATTGTATTAGATTTGGGTCTTTACCACAAAATATTTAGAAAGAGGAAATTTAGCTAGAGACATTACAGAAAGAAAGAAGTGATAAATATACAGTTAAAATTCCATAAAGCAGAATTTCAGAAGAGTTAAAACTAGTCAGGAAAGATGAAAAGTAGGAGGACATATTATTTAAGACATATGTATAAGGTGAAAAATTATTAACCAAGTATTAACCAGAATACAAAAAATAGGTACTTATTAAAGCAAAAACACATTTTTGAGATAAATAAAATAAATCTATTAGGAAATAAATGCATAGAGTTCTATCTTTTCTATATTCAAATGTCAAATTTAAATTTTGCATGAAAATGAGAGAAAATGTTATGTGACGTGCTAGGAGAAATTTATAGATAATTTTCATATACCTGAAATTCTTAGTCTTTAGGGTAATTTACCTAAGATGTTCATAGTAAAATGAATTAAAATGTTACAATGCCCCTTTAAGAGGGAAATATCAGTAAACTAGCTACAGTATAAGCTGGAAACGTTTGTATTCTCCTTTTGCTTTTTATTTAATTCAAAATAAAATCCTAAAAATCTTTATTACTATTAATTATATGGGCCTTTTTATAGCTTTCTAATCATGTAAGAAAGTTCAAGTCAGTTCTCTGTACATTTGCCCATGGTTGGTGATCAAGACATTCTTAGTGTTCCCTTCAGACAGTACTAACCTTGACTGTCAGGCTACCCCTGACTGTTGGCCCCTGACCCCCATTTTTAGAAAATTTGCAGCTGTGAAGTCTTCCTCTACCCCTTTAAGATGTAAATCTTTTCCCAGCCTTTTGCTAGTTTAAAATTCAGGAGTGTTTTTCCAAAGACCTGGGGATGAGCCCCTTGAAATATAATTACCAAGATAGGGTCCTATTTCAACCTCTGTGGGAGGTAGAACCTAACTCACAAAGTATCAACTAGTAAACACACATAACCTAATCACATTGACCAACTTCCCCCACAAAGTCCTCTAATACTTTTCTACTAGCTTATCCTAAGACGTAAACTTCTCTTGCCCGTGGTTTCAGTGGTGATGGGTTTGATTTTTATCGCCTAATGTACTGGATAAATATATTAACATTGTATATCAGCATAGCAGATATGTTTTCATTGGCTTACTTGGTACTAAATAGACCAAATATAAAGTAACAAATAGACTATCTATTTGCACTAAAGGTATGCCTGTAATATGAAGTAATTTTCACCCCAAAATAATAATCTAGCCAATGTCATTTAAATATTGCCCACATTTAGAAGAACTTTGTATTAAAACGTAATGTTGTCAGATGGGTGCATTTGTCTTGTTTAAACAGCACTTAAAACACATAGTGAAATTATGTTAATTTAATATGTCAGTGGGCACAATGTAATGTGATTAGGAATGTTGTGTCAGTAGGAATAACTACAATTTTGCCATCTGTAGTAAAGTTATGTAATATTATATTTAATGTAATCAGTATCAGAGGATCCCAAAATTATTTCAGATTATGGAGAAAAGAAACAAAAAGCAGAATCTACAGCTCTTTTCCCGATGCTTACTTTGAGTAAATCTTGAATATTCTAAAACCTGGACTGTAACACATGTTCATGATACCTGGAGCCATTAGATAAAGTGATTAATTTGCCATCAGTCACTCCATGTGGCAGCAATAACAATGCCAGAAGAGCAGAGCATTATTACAAGATTAGTGCCTCCTGCTTCGAGAGTAAACATCTCATCTATACCTCATTTATTTTTCATAACATCCCTGCCTTTGACTCAGCATTTAGGAACCAGTAGGAGACTATTTTATGATGATGTTCAATGTCACTTAAGTATTATAGTCAGAAATCACAAAAGTGCATGATAATTCTGACTCATCTCTAAGATCCAAAAATACAAATGTATCTAAAGAGCTTAATAAATTAGAAACAGTTTGGGAAATGATGAAATTGACTTGATTAAGCGCTGTTATTTATGCATTTGGGGATTATTCTTAAATCTGCAGAAATACTTCTTAGTCATAAAATACACTCAGATTTAGTTTCCTTCCTAATGTCATCCCCTGGGGAATATCCAATGATCTCCATGTCATCTGATCTGTTATAATACTGAGTATGGATATACAAACATTCACAAGGCGGTAAACAAAGACACAAAGATTGCTTAAGATTTTCCAAAGGTGAATGTGCTTGCATATATTATTGAGCATTCCATCAGTCAAGACAATGTAGAAAACAGAAACTGCTGGAAGCGCCCGTAGCAGAAAATGATTAAACTCAGGGACTTGGAAGCTTATCTAATCCCTGAAAGGAATAGAGTACTGCAAGTTAGGACATTGCCATTAGTCCTTTGCTTTTAGGACTCACACCCACCCACCTTGCTACCCAGAGGTCAATAGATGTCCAGGTTGCTCATGACACACTCACAAAGCTGGTGACTGGGCAGTAGGATATGCAGGCCAGCTGTAGTCAGTACACACTTCTACCAGAGTATCTGAAAGGTGCTGTCATCTATCCAGTGTTCAGTTTCCATACAAGTGCACCTAATTGGCAAATCTTCATTTACATGTAGTATTCAACTACATATTAATTTGAGATTTTTTGTTTCCATTCTATTGTCTTAGAATAGAATGTGATAGAATAAAGTTGAGAGAAACAATATAAGCATCTTGTACACAAATCTACTAAAGTATGCATAAATATTTGCTGTCCATAATAAGGAGGCAGAAGTGGAGAAAAATGACCAATTTCACCCCAGTGTTTTCTTACTTTAAGGTGACTCCCCAAGATCTCATCTTCTTGATTGGGGAAGTTTCTCCATTTTCACTTTTTTGTTAATTTTAACCACTGCTAGACTCAACAGATCAGCTAATTAGGGCAATAATATAAAAATTGATAGCAATGAAATCTTGATAAAAACACAGGGTTCAAAATTAGAAAACTTATGCTTCATCTTAACCTGCATTAACTTCCTGTTTGACCTAGACAGGTAATTCAATCTCTTTAGGGCTAAAATATTTCAAGGTTCAACTCAAATTATTATAACCACCTAGATCCTATGAGGAGCTATAGGAATGTTGGAGAGGTCAGAACATGGTACAAAAGCCTCTTCTTTTAAGAAATTACTGTCTAGCAGATGGCAAAGAATGCGATTGATGATTGTATCAGTGGCAAGGCCAGCTGGTAAGGATACAATAAGTTAATTCTGAAAGATTTGGAAGACTTTAATGTGCGAGTTACATTTTGAAAAAAGATCACAAAGACAATTTAAAGAAAAACAAACTACTTAGACAATGAGAAGTTCAGTAAAAAGTAATGCATGGAATTCCCTCTTATGCCTAGTTTCCTCCTATTCCCCAAGCACTAAATATGGCCAAATATTACGCTCTTTTAAAATGTCACAAAAAGAAAATTTCTGCAATGACGTTTTTCTTAATGTCCAACTTATGCCCCTGTGTTGACATTTGTTAAAATTTTTTGTTCTTCCTCTTTCAAAATACTCAGATATTTTCTTATGCTTTAGAATCTGAGTTACTTATTGGATCTTAAGTTAAGCATGACTGATGTTTGCTTTTACTGAATCCCCAGTCCACAGTCATGTCATGCTTTATACTCTGCACGTCAGAAATATTTACTAATTAAGTATACCCATGTATGAGTATCTATCTAGATGGTAAAGGAATAGGGACTAGAATGATGAGGGGCTATAAATGGAACAGTGGCCTATAGAAATGTGAGAAAGTACCTTGTTAAACCGGTTTGGGACTGGTGACTGGATTTAGTAGGCAGAGAAGGGCTTGTAGGATTGTAAGGCAGTAGAAAGTGGGGTAGCTAGTGAAAAATATGTGGATTTATTAACTTCTTTGAATATTCAAACTGAAGAAACTGGTATTTGAAAGTCGTTGGCAGTTCAAATATGTGGAAGGAGAAAATGAATCACTTCAGAAAGAGAATTCCTCAATTTTGGAAAAAATCGTTCTGGTGGGCCTTTTCTGTAGACTAATTAAAGCAAGTGGCTGCACATTATTTTTGGAGAAAAGTGAGAAGTCACTAAAAGTCTCATTTCATTTAAGGTACAATTAATGTAAATGATACTACTTAAGATAAAAAATATCTGAACCGACGTGGTTGTGCACGCTAATCCCAGTACTTGGGAGGCTAAGAGAGGAGGATCACAGGTTCACAGACAGCCTTAGGAACTTAGTGAGGCTCATCACAACTTAGTGAGACCCTGTTTCAAAATTAAAAATAAAATAGGGCTGGGGGTGTAGCTCAGAGGTAGAATGTCTCTGAGTTCAATCTACAGTACCGCCAAAAAAAAAAAAAAATCTGGACTTTCAGAAATTCATTACCAGTTATTCTAATGATTTTGTTTTGGTCTTTCAACATGAATCACTCTATGGATGTAGGTCATTGGATCTGGAAAACATGGGTTTACCTGTAGTTATTTTGCTGTAGAATGCAGACACCTTATCTAGAAATTCAAGACAGAATTTTTTTTTTCTTATGGTGCTAGGGATTGAACCCGAGACAGTCTACCTCCAAGCTGCATCCCCAGACCTATTTATTTATATTTATCTATTTATTTTATTCTTTTATTTATTGGTTTGCCTCTGAATGTTACTTGCTCTTTTGCTTTCACTGCCTTTAAGATTAACATTGAAAAAAGAAATTGAAGAAGATCTTAGAAGATGGAAAGATATCCCATGCTCTTGGGTAGGCAGAATAAATATCATCAAAATGGCCATTCTCCCAAGGGTGCTCTACAGATTTAATGCAATACCCATTAAATTACCAAAGTCATTCTTCACTGACATAGAAAAATCTGTCCTTAAATTCATTTGGAACAACAAAAAACCCAGAATAGCCAAAGTAGTTCTCAGCAACAAGAACCATGCAGGAGGCATTACAATATCTGACTTCAAACTATACTACAAAGCCATAGTAATAAAAACAACATGGTATTGGCAGAAACGCAGACACATAGACCTATGGAGCAGAAGACTCCGAAACAAACCCACACACCTACAGCCAATTGATTTTTGACAAAGGGGCTAAAAACACCCACTGGAAAAAGGATAGCCTCTTCAACAAATGGTGCTGGCAAAACTGGCTAACCATATGCAGAAAAATAGAAATAAACCCCACTTTCTCACCCTGCACTAGAGTCAACTCAAGATGGATCAAAGACCTAGAA
>PVJS01006878.1:0-58135 GCA_004027185.1 Glis glis
GAGCAGAGAAGGTTCTTTTGAATCAGCACAGTGCAGCACAGCTCAGTGCTCTGGGCCACTGAGCGTCAGGACAAAGATCCCACCCTTGGCAGGCGCCAAGGGTGCCATGGTGTCAGTTCACTAAAGAGTCTTCAGCAGAGTGGTCGGTCCTTCCTTCCTTCCTTCTTTCCTTCCTTCCTTCCTTCCTTCCTTCCTTCCTCCTTCCTTCCTTCCCTCCCTCCTCTTTCTTTTTCTTTTTCTTTTTCTTTTTCTTTTTCTTTTGGTACTAGGGTTTGAATCCAGGGGCATTTTACCTCTGAGCTACACCCCTAGCCTGCCCCTTCCTTCCTTCCTTCCTTCCTTCCTTCCTTCCTTCCTTCCTTCCTCCTTCCTTCCTTCCTTCCTTCCTCTTTCCTCTTTCCTCATTCATTCATTATTTTGAAGAAGGCTCTTGCTAGTTGCTGAGGCTTCCACTAAGTTGCTAAGGCTGTCCTCGAACCTGCAATCCTCCTGTCTCAGCCTCCCAAGTACTGGGATTACAGGTGTACACCACCACACCTGGCTAGCAGGGTGGTTCTAAGGTATCAATAAAACATTCATCCATCTCAACCTGTTCTGCATGACAGGGCTGAGGCATTTGTAATTTAGTCCAAAAACCTTTTCATCCAAAATGGCCAAGTGAAAAGAAATGGCAGTTACAGTGAACCTGTGGCTCTCTAGACACAGAAGCTACCGAAGAGACTCTGGAGGCATGCGCTGAGCCGTAGTGAGTAGGAGGGGAGGCAGGGCAGCCCTGGTTTTGCAGCAATACCAGGAGCCTTCTCCTGCCTGCAAGAGTCCTCGCCTGCTTGGGTCCGGGTAGGAACCCCAGAATCCAGCCTCAGTTCTAGACGGTGGTTTTGGAGAGCTATAGGAGAAGATGGAAAGGCAGCAGAGATCCCCGTAGGAGCTGTGTTGCTGTGCGTTGAACCAGCGCACTTTCTGTTCAGTGTGTGTGCATATATGTTGCACACAGGCTTCCTAATAGATGAGTGGGAGTATTAAAGGAAGGATAAGCCCCTTCAGCACTGTACACGGGAATCACACCAAAGCACACACAGAGTGTTTTTCACACACAGCTAAAACGGGATAATGTTTGCTCTGCACACGTGTACATATGTGTGCCTACTTCCAAAACAGAATGGAGGTAGTTTACAATTAAAGGTTTTTTATTTTAATCTAAGATCAAGAACGATGTCACAAAATGGGGAGGTAATTATATACAAAAATCTTAGCTAAGGCTCCTAGATGCCACTGAGCACAGACATCAGCCTTGAGCTTCCTGGCAGCCAAAGCAGAAAGAAAAACCCTGAAGTGTTGCACATCTTACCATCTAATGGGAAGTTTGTAGAATTACAGCATGGTGGTGCTGGAAAGGGTCACTCGATCTTCTGATTTGACAGAGGGGAGGAATGCCCCCAAGGTGGGGAGCGATCGTCTAAAGTGAACAGACCCAGTAGCTGCACCTAGAATCCAGGGCTCTGGAGTTCCATCCCAGGGCTCTTTGACTTTAGCTTGCTGTACCAGGACACATGCCAGATTGTTCCAGATTGTTCCGAGCTTTTCTTTATACAAAGGCAGCAGGGTGGGTGGGATCTTCATGTGCGTCAGAGCTCTGGGTTGAGTTCTGAGCCTGGCAGTGCCCTGGGGGTGGGGGGGTGATGCCCCCCCTTGCAGTTTGTTCAGGATCCATGCTCAGCTGGTGGCAAGCCAGGTGCCTGCTGAGGAGTGGTGGTGGAGACAGGGAGGGGGCGACGGGGTCCCAAGATGGACGTTTCCTGGGAAGAAGCCTGGGGCTTGGCCCTGCTCCAGGGGGCTGCAGGGGCCTCTCTCTTCTGTCTGGGATTCCAATCTCCGCAGCTGGTGTCTGAAGACAATAAGACAGAGGCCTCCCCGCCCTGGGCCACCCCGCCCTGGCCCCAGATGGGCTGCGGTTAGTGAGGCCTCCGCCAAGACAGTTGGTTCCCTGCGCAGCCTGGGCCTTGGGAGAGGCCTGTGCTGAGCCGGCCCAGGCCCGGGTGGGCCGGGAGCGGGGTGGTCCTGGGGCGCGACATTCAGGATGGGAGAGTGGCGGGGAGTGCTGTGGGCTCTCCTCCCCGGGGTTGCCCAGTGGAGACAGGCCTGTAGCCGCAGAGCCCTGAGGCCCAGAGGCGCGGTGGTGGGGTCAGAGACAGAGGGATGCTCTGAGTCTCAGGACCCTGCATGTGAGCACAGAGGCCCCCCAGAATGCCCTGCCACCTCCCAATGCGTGGGAGGGCGCTGGCCACCAGCCAGGCTAACTTAGCTTTAGTCCTGATGCTGCAGGAAAGACCGAGCAAGTCTCGTGCTCAGGGTAAGGCGTAGGGCTGAAGTGACCTTGGCAGAAGGAAGAGATGGGCAGGCCTGCACCCACTGCCCCATCTTTAAGCCCCAAAGAAATCATTTGGCCTGACCCTCCGCCTTCTGTCCCTTCCCCTTCATCCATCTGAACCCCAGATAATGGGGCTCCCCTCCCTCACATTCCATCCCCCCCACCTGCTCCTCTCTCAATCCTGGAGCCCTTTGCCAGACACCAGACACCTTCTTCTCCCCCGGGGTCCCTCCCAGCCTGCCCTGGGTCCTCCGTTCCAGAGCCTGCAGGGATACCTCCTACCTCCACATTCCCAGGAAGGGGCCCCGTTGCCCACAAAGACACCAGGGAAAGCCCGGCAGCCACAGCTTTGCCCCACCCCAAAGAAAGAAGGGGGCTGGACTGGGCCGTATATCCTGATCCCTCTGATGGACTTCTCACCTCCCCCCGCCCCCCCAAAACCCTGGGAGGCTGAGGCAGGAGCGGAAAGGCTGAGCTCAGCCTGCAGGAAATTAAACATGAAATGAAAACAAGCTCCGCTGATTTGCTCTCCCGCCCGCCCCAGCCCCCATCCAGCCGCTGATAAAGGGGGATCCCGTTTCAGCCATGAGAGCTGATCCTGCGCCCCCTGGCTCCCAGTGGGCGGCCTGGGCCTGGACCCCAGGGGCTGCTGGAGGCCAGCCTCCCCCACCCCCAGGCTCCGGGCAGGGTCAGGGACCCCAAGCCTGGGAGAGGGCTTGTGGTCAGGAAGGTCACTGGAAGGGTGCCGAGTGTGTGTGTGTGTGTGTGTGTGTGTGTGTGTGTGTGTGTGTGTGTAAAACACCAGTATGTGCATCCCCACACTAACAGGAGACACACATCTCCCTTCTTTTTTTAAAATCTCTTTTATTTAACAAGAGACAGCAAGAAAGGTCAGGAGCTATAAATAAACATGTGAAATACTCTAAAAACTTTGTGACCACATTCCCACGTCTCCCCTGCTGCTCCCGGGAGGCCCCACTCCTACCCCTACCCAGAGGCCGACACAGAGATCAGCCCATTCTACTGATGCAGGAACCGAGGCCACGGGCAATGCCAGAGCCCCACACACTCTCTGTGCGCCAGCTATACTAGGCCAGAGCAGGCCAGAGCAGGCCAGCAGCCTCTGCGGGGAGGCCGTCCATGCCTGGGACGCTACCTCTTCCTCACTGTGGTCCCCAAGGAGGCTTGAGGCTCTCAGTAGTGGGTACAAGGGGCAACTCCCCCTCCTGCCTCTGGCCCCTCATCAGTCTGATCACTGTGGAGGGGGAGGCATGGTGTCAAGGCTAGAAGAGCTGACGGGACTGTCCCTGTCCCAGGCTGCCAGCAGTGTGCTGCTGGGATAGGCCCGCTTGTGTCTGAGTCTGCTAAGTCCACTGGCCTGTGATCAAGCTGGCAGACCTCGCCTGCTCTCGGGGGCACCAGAATCAGGTCCCAGCCAGGAGCTGCCCAGGGCATGCACACCTGGCTAGGGACCCCTCCCCACCCCAGCCAAGTGTCCAGGCAAGCCAGCATCCCACCCACCCATGCTCAGTGACAAGTGGGTCCCCCCTCCTCCTGCACAGGATTTTGTTATGACCAGCTCCATAGCACCAAGGGCAAACCCCTCATTCAGCATTCGAGGCCCTCCACAGTCTGTTGCCCACTCCCAGGCCTCTTTCTCCCCCACTATGTCCCCCAAACCGGCCTCCTCAGGCCTTCTGAACATGCCTCACTGTTCCTAAGCTCAGGCCTGGGCTTTCCTCGCTCCAGCCAAAGGCCCAGTCCCAGTGCTGTCCTCCAGGGAGCCTCCTCTGACGGTCTGCGCTGCTCTGTGGAGCCCTGGCTAGCCTGCACGGCCTCACCCACAGGAACACGCAGGGTTCTGAACTGGGAGACTGTTGCCAGCAAGAAGGCTGCAGAGAGGATGCAGGGAGGTAGGAATTCTGGTTCTGGGTCAACAGACAGGCCTTAGAGAGCCAGAAGCCTTTGGGAAAGCTGCTGCGAAACTTGGTGCAATTGTGTAGGAGAAGGAATTCCTAGAGGGCTGTGTGTAGCTTTTAGCAGATTCCCTGGGAGCCTGGGAGCCCCAGAGGAGTCGGCTGCACCAGTGCCGCGTTGGTTAGATGATCGCTAAGATGACCATGGCCTGTGTCATGTGTGTGACGCCCGCCTGCTCTAGATTCTGAGTTCCTGGCCCAAGAGCATGCCCATAGCTAGGTGCAGGGAGCTGCCTTCCCAACTCAGCCCGATGATTCTAGATCGTAAGCTCTTGAGGATAAAGACCAAGGCTGACGCTTATCTGTGGCCCACGGCCCGACACACGCACTGTGCCTGGCGGAGGCTCAAGGAACACCTTGCCTGAGGCGAGGCCTCCAGATGGGGCCTGATCGGTGACACCATGTTGTCCTGCAGGTCTGGTTCCAGAACCGCAGGGCCAAGTGGAGGAAGAGGGAGCGCTTCGGGCAAATGCAACAGGTTCGGACCCACTTCTCCACTGCCTACGAGCTGCCCCTCCTCACCCGAGCTGAGAACTACGCCCAGGTAAGGCCGGCCTCAGGCGCTGGTGTGCACACAGTGGGCCTTGGAGGAGGGTCTAGGTCCCCCAAGATGGCGCTCATGGCTCTAGGCTGCTCTTTGGTCCCATCCCAGGTGTGCACCTGCTTGTACCTGAACGTGGGAGGCCCAGAACTGTTTTTGCCCCAAGCATTCGCTGGCCCAAGCTGGGCTGGGCTCCAAGAAAAGGGAGTTTGGGGCAGTGACAGCAGCTCTTTCCTGTCTCATGGGTCGCTTTTGCTGTGGGTGTTGGGACTGAGGCAGGTGGAAGGCCAGGGGCCTCTGGGAGTTTGAAATCTGGAGGGCTCATGGCCAGGTTGGGGTGCACGTGGAATTTTGAGTCCCAGGACCAAGGTTCCTCCTAGCCCCAGGTGCTGCTCATTTCCTGCAAGCCCTCAGCTCTCTGAGCCTCAGTTTCTTCACCTATAAATTGGACAAGATAAAAGTATCTTCCTCAACTCTTTTGTAAGACTAAACTAGATAATGGAGAAGTACTTCCCCAGAGGCAGTTTGCCCAGGCTGGGCTGCCGGGCTCCTGCATGCTCCTCCCCTGCCTTCCCCAGGGCTTTTCCTGGGCGTCTCTCAGCCAGAACCTGTGCTAGGGCCTCCCCGTCCTCCGAGAGAGGCAAAGGGACCGGAAGTGTTGTGAGAGACGTCAGGCACCAAGGACACTTGGACAGATGTATTTTTGGCTGAGTCCTCTCCTGAACCCCCTCAACCTGTCTGGCAAAGGCGGCTCTTCCCTCTCTGCGCAGGCCTCAGCCCTGCAAGGTCTCCACCTTGTCCCCCTACCCCCAGGAGCCAGCCAGGAGCACAGGCACCCTGAGTCTCCTTTCCTCCTCCCTGTGCTGGGCTGGCAAATGGTCTCTGTGCTCCCCACTCAGACCAGTCCGCACCTCCCCCTACCAAGCCAGGATTCATGGGGCAGGGGCAGGGGTCAGGCCTGGAGGTGAGGGCTGGGAATGTGGGGTGTCTCACACAGCAGCATCTGCTCAGTGCCCACCACATTCTTTCATTCTCTTCTCCCCACCCCACCCCAAAATCAGCCTCCCTCTGTCCTGGGAGGATGAAACTCCTGACTTGATTGCTGCTAGCTGGGCTCGTTGGCCTTGACTGCTGCTAGCTGGGCTCGTTGGCCTTGATTGCTGCTAGCTGGGCTCATACTTGGAGGGAGAAAACCAACATGAGGTGCTGCTCATCTCTCACCTGCAGCCCACAAACACATGGACTGCGTCCAAGAGCGGTTGGTGCGGGGCCAGCCCTTGCCTGGCATGCCAGCAGCGAGGGATACAGCACAGCCGCTCAGCAGGCCGTTCTCGATGCCCTTAGAACGCCTTGTGGGATTCGGGGGCCAGTTCCCTCCCACTCTGCCTTTAGATGTCTCCCCAAGTGCCCTTCAATCCCTCAGGGAGGCCCAGCCACAGAAGCCTGCTGGAGGCCACTGAGAACCCCAAGGGTATAGCTGAGAGGTACCCAGCTTCCTCCTCCGCAGGCCCTCCGCACCCCAGTCTGCCTCCTGCAATGCTGAGAGGTCAGAGGAGGGAGGAAGCCCAGAGGTGGGAGCCGGGGGAGAAAAAATCACAGTTGTGCTGATGGAAGACAAGATGCCCAGTGCAAGGCCCCGATCCTGTGGCTCAGGGCTGTCCAGCCCCCGTTCCAGGCAGCCCCTTCCAGCCTGGGTTAGTTCTTTTTTTTTTTTTTTTTGCAGTACCAGGGATTGAACCCAGGGGCGTTCTACCAATACGCTACACCCCCGGCCTTATTTTTTTTATACTTTATTTTGAAACCGGGTCTCCCAAAGTACTGGGATTACAAGCGTGCGCCACCACGCCTGACTCCTGGGTTAGTTCTCAAGCCTCCGGTGTTCAGTCCCTGAGCCTCTTGGCCTGACCTGGGCTCTGGGAACATTTAGAGCCCTGCTTACCACCCCACCCCACCCCACCTGACCTCTGCATCCCTGTAACCCCTGAGCCCAGAGCCTCTAACTGGAGGGCCCTCACCTCGGTCAGGCCACTACATGCCAGGCCTGTGGAGGAGTCAGAGGCGACTGTGACACGGTCGCTGTCCACAGATGGGGAGCAAGGTCCGTACCCGCCTGGCTGAGGCCATGCCCCCAGGGCAACCCTCTTACTGGACCCTTGACTCAGTTTGAAGTTGAGCCCTTAAAACTTAGTTTCTGCTCATAGCCGGCCCTGGGAACCCAGAGGCCAAAACATCAAACCCAGCCCCACCGGGGTATCTGGTGTCCATCCGGTTTAGACACTCTGGTAGGGTTCCCCTGGCCCGATGGGCTCCTGAGCAGGGACAGGTGGTCACCAGCCTCCAACTACCCGTGATATCGCTCCTTCACTCTCCCCAGATTCAGAACCCGTCCTGGATCGGCAACAATGGGGCTGCCTCGCCGGTGCCAGCCTGCGTGGTCCCCTGTGACCCGGTGCCTGCCTGCATGTCGCCTCATGCCCACCCCCCTGGCTCTGGGGCCAGCAGCGTCACCGACTTCCTGAGTGTCTCCGGGGCTGGCAGCCACGTGGGCCAGACGCACATGGGCAGCCTGTTCGGAGCAGCAGGCCTGAGCCCGGGCCTCAACGGCTATGAGCTCAGTGGCGAGCCGGACCGCAAGACCTCCAGCATCGCGGCGCTGCGCATGAAGGCCAAGGAGCACAGTGCGGCCATCTCCTGGGCCACATGACAGGCCCCTCCAGTCCGTCCCTGTGCCCTCCCCCACCTCGGGGCCCTGGCCACGCCCACGCTTTCCAGGCCCCCAGCCTCCCACTTAGGAACCTGGCCCGGCCCAGGGGCCTGACCCTCAGCACTTTCAGCCACCCCGAGCCTGAGGCCCCAGGGACTGCTGGGAGGGAGAGGGCAGCGGCCCGGCCCCGCCCTGGCACTGAGGCCGAGACCTCTGCTCCCAGCCACCGGCAGCGGGGAAAGCCAGGTGGCCAAGTCTTGCAGCTTTGCATCCAATATAAGCTGAAGGCCTTTCTCTCCTCCTCCTCCCTGCCCGGTTAGCTTCCCTCCAGCCCCAGCAGCAGCGGTCTGGTCTTGTCCGTCCTTCTCTTTTCTGTGGGGTCCCCTGGTCACCGGATGATGGCCACGTGTTTGAGGAAGAGGCTGTCCTGCAAAGTCGGCTCCCGCCCCACCAACCACCCCCATCGCGCTTTTCTCTTCCTGAGAGCACGTGGGATCCTAGGTCCTGGATCGCAGGCGTCTGCATGGCTGTGAGTCTGATGGGGCCTGGCCATCCCTGGTGGCGGAAGGGAGGACGAGGAGCTGAAAGACCCACCCTACTGTCATCCAGCGGCGCCGACAACTGGAAGGAAGGCCAGGCCCAGGGGAGCCGTGGGCCAGCCATCGCACCCCGAGACTCTGGTGGACACCGCAGGGGAGGAGTCTGATCACAGATGATGGGGCGAACACTGGGAGAGAGGGAGGCCACTGGGAGGCAGAGGGGCCAACCGGGGGCGTGGTGCCACTTCCGGCCCTCCTGGCCTTCATTACTGTGGGGAGGTCGGGGCGGTTTCGTCCTCCATCTGGTCGGTGCTGCAGCCCCCTCAGGGCCCCTCCAAGAAATGCTTGTCCCTTCCTCGTCCTGCCCGGGTCACTCAGTGGCAACGGTGTCCTGGAGTGGAGGTACTTACAACCTGGAAAACATAAGCCAGGGCTTTGGACCATGGTGACAGGGGTGACATGCAGTGGTGGGCTCCGCTGGAGGGTGCATGGCCATGCTTGGCCTCCAGACAGGATGGACCTTCTGCCCTCAGACAGACCATCCCCATCTGCCACCCTGGTACTGTCACACCTGCCCAGAGCCTTGCTCTCCTGGTAGCCTTCCACCTTCTTACAGAGCTGCTTCCCCAGGGGTCAGGGTTCTCGCCTCTGGCAGGGCCATGGGGCTAAGCACGTTGGCCCACCGCTGTGTGGCAGGTGCCCTCTTGAAGCTGGGTCTCTGGAATGCAGGAAAAGGGGCTGCTTGGCTTGACCCGCTCCCACCCCTGCCAGGACTCGGCAGCAGGCCACAACCCTCCCCTGAGCTGTCTGTCCACCACACCGTCCCTTCCGCAGGCCGCCCCTCCCTGGGAGAAGCACTTGCCTTTTCTGCCTTTTACTGGGATTCTGGTCAGGGAGGAGGGTGGACCCTCTAGGTTCAGAGACCCGGACATAGAATGGCCTGTTGGGTTGGGGTGGCAGAGAGAAAGCTTGGCGTTGGGGAGCCAGCGCCCCTGCCCTGGAGCTGCCCGAGGTCTCAGTGGACCTGCGGGGGTCACGGTCTTCCCCACCTGAGGTCCTTATCTTCCCTGGAAACAGTCCTGGGGGAGGACCTGGCTTTGGCCTCCTCTTACCTGAGCCAGGCCTCTTTGTGAACCGACGCTCTCGAGTCGATCTTAGAGAGGGGGAAAGGGCTGAGGACATTAGGTGTCCCTGAAGTCTTGGCTTTCAGAGTTGCAGATGTCTGAGGATCCTGGAGTGACTCTCAGGGATCCTTTTCCAGGTCCGAGGTTCACTGAAAGAACTCATTCTCCCCCAGATCCAGCAGGGGAAAGGAAGAACTGAAGGAGGGAAGGAGCAGGCCCCCTTCCTTCTTAATGCTCTCGTGGCTGGGGAAGGGCACGGGAGTGAATTTTGCCATGGGTGTTTCCTCACCCATGAGAGAATTGGTACAAAGAACAAGGAAAACAGGATAGCTCCAGAAGAGGAAGAAAGGGGAGACAGGGCTTTTGGTGGATTCTTCTGGAAAGGACCCCTGGCACTCAGTCTTCTTATGTGTCTGCTTTGTGGCCAGGTTAGGCCCAAGTTAGGTAAATTCCAACAACAAAGCGTGAGAAGAAAAAGCCTCTATTAGCAGAAGGTTCTGTGGCTACGGTCACCTGTCGTCTAACACAGCCAAAATTCAGCATGCTGGTGAAAAGTGTCCCTGTTTCTCTCTTCCCCATGCCCATCCTAGCCCTCCAGGGCCTGCCTAAGCACTCTAAGGACCCCAGGGCCCCTGAGTATGGAGGGCGCTTAGACACCCTTAGCTGGGCCAGTCCCTTCACAAAGAAGAGTGACGCAGGAGGGCATGGAGAAGAACTGCTGCCCAGGCTCCGAGGGCTGACGCCTGGGGGGCTGGTGCCATGGGAAGCTCCCCCAGTACCTCACTTGCATCTCCTCGGTAGCTTGGTGCCCCGGAGGAGTCCTGTGGGGGCCATGGTTCCTCCCCAGTCAGCTTGTTGCATCAGCCCCTAGAGTGCTCAGCAAGCTGGCTGTGTGGCTTCCGCAGGAGCTAGGTCTCACGTAGTCACGCGAGAGGGCTACGCCTGCTGGGGAGCTCCCCGCTGAGCAACTAAGCTGAAGAAGGTGAGGGTTTGCTTTGGCTTTTGCCTGATGTCCCCACAGAGACGGCCACTTAACAGTGAAGTCAGGGGTAACTGGCAGCCTCGAGTCCCAGCAGGACACGTGGCTCCACGCTAAGGTGTCTCTGCCATCCCCAGAAGCCCCCTCCTCCCAGGGCACGGGCCGAGGCTGTTGGGGTGCAGAGGTTTGCCTCTGCATCTGGAAGGGCCTTCGGGGGACATGGGCTTTCATACCTTTCCTCGGATTCTTTCAACTGTACTTGATTCCCAGCTCTCCCGCCCGCGCCTCCAGCTTTGGGAAGCATGGCGGCCAGGTTAGTTCAGAGGCACTGCAAGGGGACAGGGGCCACCCAGAGGAGGGATCCCCCAGCCACTCTGCTGTGACCACATCGGGCCCAACTTTGGTGCCCCGGGTTCCGTCATTTCGGCTGGGTAGTCGGAGGGACTGCCACATGCCCTGTCACTCACTCCCTGGTCTCCATTTGGGAAGATGGTCTTTGAGCACCCCGGGGACTTCTCTTGGGAAGTTGGGTGACCCTGTCAGGTGCAAAGGGAAACAGGCCCGGCTGGGGGAGGATGGTAGGCAGAGCGGCCCCCAGGATAATAATCCAGGACCATACCATTAAAAAAAATGAGAAGATGACAAAAGCCCTACTTCCCAATCACATCGGCCTTCGCTGCTTCAAGGATGCTGTAGGGAGGGACAGTGTTCCCCTTGGGCTATAGTGACGGCCTTGAACAAAGCATTTCCTACCCCCCTCCTCTCTTCACCCTTCATTCACATACATAGAGCTAGGCCTTGATACTACTGATTTTGAAGGACGGTTTTCAACGTCTAATCTGTTTGGGTGTGCAGTGGTTGAAAAAAGAGCCGAGTGCTAGAAGGAACAAGAACCTCAACCAATACTTACTGTTCTCATTGTAAGATATTTTAACCCTGTATAAGTGCAACTTTTCCTTTAGCTTAATGGCCTGGGGTGGAATATTAAAATATATATTAAAATACATTAAAAATTCAGAAAATGTAAAAAAAAGAGGTCAGTTCCATAAAGTTTTACTGCCTATACCACCATGTAACTACATTATAGCAAAATATTAAAAGAAACGTTCTTGCCTTTTAAAGTAAGTTATTGCACTTACATCTTTTGGGGGAGGGGAGAGATGTGGGGAGAGAGGGGGCTTGGGGGACGAGGCCAGGGCAGCGTGGAGGGCAGGGGCAGTGGCGGTCCCAGCACCCCCTTCGTTGGGCACAGCCCAGACTGTCTGTTTCGTTGTTGTTGTTTGCAATAAACTCCTTCTCCTTCCTCCTCTCAACTGGAATCTGTCTGTTTTGTTCCTGACTTGTGACAGATGAAATGTGATCAGAGGGGCCTCTGAAATCTCACATTAATTGAAGTCGGCAAAAAATACTAACAGTGCCCTTTTGAACTGCTGACACAGTACAGAATGGATTACCAGGCTAGATTAACAACAGGTGGCCGACCGATACTCCTGCACCAAGAGGGGGTGCCTAGCCTTGCGAGGGTCGGGGTGCCCCCCTTAGGCCCTTGCACAGCAGGCAAGCTAGAGGGGGCAGGGTCCCTCTCGGGCAGCAGAAAGGGTCATAGCGGCAGCTTCTTGCCTCCCCTGCACCCAGGGAGTGCTTAGCCCTGACGGTGCCTGGAGGATTTCACAAGCGGCACTCTGTGTCCTCCATGTCACCAATGTCACCCATGTACTGCTATTTCCCAGGGCTGTCATGGTAGCAGAAGGAGTGCCCGGGCATAGGGTCCAGCCGCTCAGCACCAAGAGTACAGGACAGGCCTCCAGGAGAGGAAGGTCCCAGTCCTGGCTCTGCCACTTAGTGGCAGAGGGGACTTCCTTACAGGAGGAATCCAGGGACAATTTTTAAAGTCAGGCTCTAAAGACAAACAAAGAAGCAAGGGAGGGCTGGTTTTAGCACAAAGGTGACTCAGGAAGAGGCAGCTAGCCTCCAAGAGGCCACTGGGTAGAGAAGGGAGCCATTTTTTTTTTAACCAAACCAGTCCACTCTCAGTCCCCCACCTGAAGGATAGAACTAAGCCCTGTCCCTGTCTGGCTGACCAACTTGGGCACAGGATCAAGCTGACAATAAATGTGCGTGGGCTTTGTAAGCTGATGTGGCATGGTGACACAATGGACGATGACTGTTCCCTGCTGTGATATGACAGGAAACTCCTTTTCATCCTCTCTTTCCAGCTATTTGAACACTCTTGGAGCCACATCTTAGATCTGGTACTTGTGAGGAGTATTCACATCTAAGGTAGCCCAGGTGGGCTTGAAAACTTGGGGTGTGTGTGTGTGTGTGTGTGTGTGTGTGTGTTACTAGGGATTGAATATAGGAGTGTTCTTCTACCTCTAAGCTACACCCCCAGCCCTTTTTTATTTTTAGCTTTGAAACAGAGTCTCACTAAGTTGATGAGGCTGGCCTCAAACCTGTGATTCTCCTGTCTCAGCCTCCCAAGTACTAGGATTATAGGCATGAGCTACTGCACCCAGCTACTTGTTTTTTAAAAAATGACACCTTGCCGGGAGTGGTGGTGCACCTCTGTACTATCATTTGAATATAATCTACACAATCCTCCCATATACTTCAAATCATCTCTAGATTACTTATAATATCTAAGGCAATATAAATGCCATGTATGTAGTTGTTATACTGTATTACTTAGGGAATAATGAAAAGAAAAAAATAGTCTGTACATTCTCAATAGAAATGCAATGTGTTAAGCCGGGCGTGGTGGCATATCCCTGTCATCCCAGTACTTGGGAGGCTGTGACAGGAGGATCGCAGGCTCGCAGCCAGCCTCAGCAACTTAGTGAGGCCCTCTGCAATTTAGCGAGACCCTGTTTCAAAATAAAAAATTAAATAGTTCTGGAGGTAGACTGCCTCTGGGTTCAATCTCCAGTACCACAATAAAAAAAAAAAAAGAAAAAAGAAACCCAACGTTTTTTCCTTAATATGTTCCACCCTGGGTTGGTTGGTTCTGTGGATGTGGAACCTGAGGATATGGAGGGCAGATTGCAGTCTCGGGGACAGGTCCGCAGGGCTTCCCTGCCTGCTGAGCCTTTGCTGTCTGCCTACCCTACCAGCTTGTTGTTCTCCAGGCGTCTTCGCTTGTCCACATTACTGGACTTGCCACCTGTTCTGTTTGAACGCCTGTGTCCCCTCCCCAGCTCTCCTTCACTGGGCAGACTCCTATTTGATCCTGTGAGGTTTCTCTGAATGCTAAGCTCCCCCTTGAAGCTCTTTCCTCACTCCCTGCTCCTACCTGACTTCCACCCCAGTCCACTGCTGCCCCTCCTGTGCTTGCAGGGAACTGTGTGGAACGCCTTGTCAGCCCTGCAGGAGACGGGCTGCGTTCATGTCGAATGCTTCAGAGAGGAAGCGTGGAGTGCATGGGTGGGGTGGGAGGGATGAGACACTCTGATGAGTTCAGGGTGGAAGCTGGAAGGTAGCAGAGTCAGGATTCGCTTCAGCGAGGGCCAGAGCTGTCTTGGTCCCTGGAGATCGGCCTGGAGTGAGCTCTGCTCAATCGTGGACGGTCCTCCAGTGTTCACATTCGTGATGAGCCGCGGCCCCGGCAGGAAGCCTGGCCTCCTTAGTGTTCCTTGGGCCAGCACGGACCAGCTCCCCGGGACTGTGTAAGAGGTCTGTGTCCAACAGGGCTCATCCTGGAGTTTCTATGCTTAGCTTTCTCCTAGTCATGCCAGGACAATCCTGGTGCCCCTTAGCCCTCCACTCTCCACCTGTGCCCCAGGGAGGCTGCAGATAGCTTCTTTCCTGCCATCCCCAGCTGAACCTGCTGTGCCCTCAGCTTAACACCAATCCCATTGTCCCCGTCTTGCTAGAAGAGACATGGCCAACCTCAGAGCGCCCTGAGCTGGCTTGTCTGTGGGACGGCAGGATCCTAGGTGGACAGCAGGGTGTGGAGTGGTGGCGGTCTTCTTCCCAGGTCTGGACTTGCATGCTCAGCAGTGAGGAACAATAGGCGCTCCACAAATAGTCAGTTTCCCAAAATAGGGCTGCTGCAACCCATCCATGTCCGTAGTGAGAAGATACAAGCTGGTGCCAGGAGACGATGGGTGTGAGGCCTGAAATCTTCCCAGGAATTCTGTGTGATTCCAAACAGATTTTTTTTTTTTTTAAGCTGAACACAGACCAACAGGCTTGAGGAAGGGCGAACTTCCACAAGGAGCTTCGGTTTATGGCCATGTGCACGCCATGTGTTAAGGTGCTGCCTTACCCACTGCAGTGCCTGCCCGGGGGCTCCCAGAGCCCGCTCAGGACGCAGTTCTGTGTGCAGGCGATGTGGGGTTCTGGCCACGCTGCTGGGACATCTCTTCTGGTTGCATCACAAGCCCCTGCCCACAATGTACCTCTGTATTTTCTAGGTTCTGTTGGAAAGGGAGGGGCTCCTTGTTGCTAAGACAGGAGAGAGAAAGAGAGAGAGAGAGAGAGAGAGAGAGAGAGAGAGAGAGAGAATATGTTGGGAGGACCAGGGCAAGGGTAAGAACCCTGGAAGGGAAACACAAAGGCAGCCCGTACCTCCGCTTCCACATAGGTTTGGACAGAAAGCTCTGTCCAGATGAGAGTGTGGAAAAGCACTGGCCACATGGGGATGGGAGACACAGGGTTTGTTTGTGGTTTTGTTTTGTTTTGTTTTTTTTTTTTTTGGTACAGGGGATTGAACCCAGGAACATTCCACCTCTGAGCTATACCCCCAGCCCTTTTTAATTTTTTTTTATTTTGAAACAGGTCTCGCTGAGTTGCTGAGGTAGGCCTCAAATCTGCGATCCTCCTGTCTCAGCCTCCCAAGTACTGGGATTACAGGCGTGCCTCACCACGCCCAGCTTGGTGACACAGTTTTAAAGAAATGACTTTGCAACTGACTAGCTCTGTTGCCCTTGGCAAGTCGCTAAAATGCTTTCATTGTTATTTTTTTTATCTGTAAAATGGAGACAACAATTTCCTGTTAATCTCACAAGACAGTTATGAAGCCTGAGAGTTGGCATATTTGAACACAGTGAAGAGTTGTAGAGATGGGAGGCACTGTGCACTCGAGGTAGGGAAGGGCGAGGGGTGGACTTCCATCCAAGAGGTGAGGGTCGATGCCCACGGTTGGGGTTCTGTTCCACAAAGCGTGTCGCCATACCGTGGAGCCTTGGGAGCCCCTGGTATTGCATGTGTGGGACGGGCTGGGAGGTGGGCAGGGGTGGTGAGGGGCCGGTGAGCAGTGCACTAGTTTCCTTGAGCTGCCGTAACAAGATGCCAGACGCCGGGTGGCATGAACAACAGACACTTCTTTTCTCACGGTTCTGGAGGCTGGAAGTCCACGATCACGCAGCTGGGAAGTTTGGTTTCTGGTGAGGCCTCTCGTCCTGGCTTGGAGATGACCACCTTCTCTCTGTGTCCTCACGTGGCCATGGAGAGACGCAGCTCTGGTGTCTTTTCATCTTCTTAGAAGGACACCAGTTCTATCAAATTAAGGACTCACGCTTACAACGTCACTTGAGCTTTATCACTTCCAAACTCAGTGACATTGGGGTGAGGGCTTCGGTCGATGAATGGGGAGCATAACGAACAATGTGGCTGGAACGTGTTATAGGGATGAGGGAAAGACACGGAAACGGACAAGCGGCTGCTCTTCCCATCTCTATGTCACCAAGTGTCTCAGAGGGCCCCACAGGTTACCAGGGGGTCTGGGCTACTCTGGCTGTGCCTCGTCGCTTTCTACCTAGGCCGCTGCTGCTCAGTGGCCACACGCCGTTCCTGGTCTCTCCCTGCTCCGCGCCGTCATCAGTACTGGTGTAGAGCCCAGCTCTGATGCATCCCTAGCCAGACATCAGCCGGAGGAGCCTTCATGCTGTCTGCAGCCTTAGTGTGGCCCTTGTGATGGTGACTTCAGGTGTCAACGTGACTGGATCGGGGACACCTCGAGAACTGGTAAAGCTTTACTTCTGGGTGTGTCTGAGGGTATTTCCAGCAGAGACTGGGTGTGAGTCAGCGAAGAGTGGATGGGTGTGGGTGGGCACCATCCACTCAGAGACAGGATTTGAGCTTTCTCTCCTGGAGCCGGACAGCTCCGCCTCCTGCCCGTGGACATCAGAACTCGAGGCTCTCTGGCCCCAAGACTCCAGGACTTATGCCAGTGCTCCCTGCTCCCCAGGGTTCTTGGGTCTTCGACATCAGACTGTTACACAATTGACTTCTCTGGTTCTGGGGTTTGGGACTCCGGGTGAGCCATGCTACAGGCATCTCGGGGTCTCCAGCTTGTACAGAGCCTGTGTGGGACTTCTCATCCTCCATAATCTCATGAGCCAATTCTGAGCTACACCCCAGCCCTATTTTTTACTCTTTATTTTGAAACAGGGTCTCACTAAGTTGCGGAGGGGCTCACTAAGTTAGCTGAGGCTGGCTGTGAACCCGGATCCTCCAGTCTCAGCCTCCCTAGTACTGGGATTACAAGCGTGTGCCACCACACCCAGCTTAAATTGTAAATTTCGTTAACAGATATAGGGCTACTCAAATTTTCTATTTCTTCTTCAGGCAGTTTTGTCAATTTGTATTTTTCATGGATTGTGTACATTCCATTTACACTACAGAATTTATTGGTATAAAATTCTTCATATTTCTTGGTTCATATGAGCTGCTCTAACAAAATACCTGAGACAAGGCAATTTAGAAATAGTAGAATTTTATTTCTTACAGTTCTGAAGGCTGGGAGGCCCAAGATCAAGGTGTCATGAAGTTTGTTATCTGGCAAGAGTCCATTCCTCATAAAGGGCACCTTCTGTGTGTTCTCACATGGTGGAAGGGACAAACAGCTCCCTGGGACCTCTTTTGTAAGGACACTAATCATACGAATTAATCACCTCCCAGATACCCCACCTGCCAACACCACTGCACCAGAGATTAAGGATCAACACATGAATTTGGAGGGAACACAAACATTCAGACCATAGTGATGTTTCACCCTTTTAATGTTTAGAATAGGGACCAATGTCCACTCTTTGTTTCCTGATGCTGGTAATTTGTATCTTAGCTCTATTTTCCTTGAAAAGTCTTGAGTACTTATTGACCTTTTCAAAGAACCAGTCTTGGGTTAATTGATTTTTCTCCATTATTTTCCATTTCTGCTTTTTAGTCTTTCTTTTTACTTATTTTGGATTTAATTTTCTCTTCTTTTTCTGGTTTCTTAAGGTAGACGCTTAGATTTCTCCTTTTATAATTTAAGCACTTCAAGCTATAGATCATCTTCTTAGTACTCTACTCACACATTGATACTCTTAATTTTCACTCAATTAATTTCTTTTGTGTCTTTATTAATTCATGCATTATTTTTAAAAATTCTTTTTACTTTTTTTTTTTTTAGTGCTGAGCATCTAACCCAGGGCCTTGTGCATACTAGTCAAGCACTCTACCACTGACCTATATCCCTAGCCCTAATCCATACATTATTTAGAGATTGCTACTTAATTACCATTGGGTTTTTTTCCAGATTTCTGATATAATTCCCCTGAGGTCAGGAACCTTTTTTTTTGTTTGTTTGTTTTTGTTGTTTTTAGTTCTTCTAAAATTATTGAGACTTACTTCTGGTACAACACATTTGTAATGAATTTTGCATGTGCCTTTGAGAAGAATGTGTGTTTGACCATGGTGGATGAAGCATACCATAACTAACAGTTAAGCCAAGATAGTGGGTAGTGTTATTCAGGTCATATATATATTTTCTGACTTTTTTCTATCAACTTGTCCTATTAATTACTAAGAGTATTGAGACATCCATAAATTATGGGTTTTCTATTTCTCTCTAAGTTTTATTTTCTTTATATACTCTGTAGCACTATTATTCAATGCATATACTGATGCATTGATGAACTGGTCCCTGTTCTGTGTTCTTGATGAACAGGTCCCTTTATCACTATGAAATGTTTTCCTTTCTCTTTGGAAATATAATCACTCCCACTTTTTATGGTTAATGTTTGCATAGTATATCTTTTCTATCCTTTTACTTTTAAAGCTTAAATGTGTCTTGTTTTCCTGAGAGACAGTATATAATTGCTCTTGCTGTTTAATTCAGTCTCTGTTAGTTTGTTTTTGTTGCTATAACAAAATACTACAGACTGAATAATTCATAAAGAATAGAGGTTTATTTAGCTCAAGATGCTGAAGGCTGGGAAGTCCAGGAACATGGCGTTGGCATCTACTTGGCTTCTGGCAAGGGCCTTCTCACTACTTCACATGCTAGAAGGCAAGAGAGTCAAGGAATAACATGCTCTTATGAGAATTCCTGGGAGAACGACATTATTCCATTCATGAGAGTGGACTTCTCATGACCTAAACACCTCCCAGTATGCCCCAGTTCCCAACACTGCTGCATTGGGAATTAAGTTTTTTGAACACAGACTACTAGTCTGTGTGCAAAACCACAGCACAGTCTGATAGTCCCTACCCTTTAATTGCAGTGTTTAGGCCATGTATATTTAATATAACCATTGATATGTTTAGGTTTAAGACTACTGTCTTGCTATTTGTTCCTATTTGTCCTATCTGTTGTTTATTTTCTTTTCCTGCCTTATTAATTGGGTATATTTTTGGTATTCCATCTTCAACATTATCTTATTAACTATGCCTCTTTTTTATGGTGTGTGTGTGTGTGTGTGTGTGTGTGTGTGTGTATGTGGTATTGGGGATTGAACCCAGGGGTGTTCTACCTCTGAGTTACACCACCAGCCCTATTTTTTAAAATTTTGAAACAGGGTCTCACTAAGTTTCTGAGGGCCTCACTAAATTGCTGAAGCTGGTTTCAAAACTGTGATCCTTCTGTCTCAGCCTCCCAAGTACTGGGATTACTGGTGTGTGCCACCATGCCCAGATATTAATTATGCTTCTTAAAAAAATATATACATATATATATACATATATATATATAATATATATATATATATATATATATATATATAGTGTGTGTGTGTATGTGTGTGTGTGTGTGTGTGTGTGTGTGTGTGTGTGTGTGTGGTACTGGGGGTGTAACCCAGGGGCCTTCTACCTCCGGGCTATACCCCCAGCCCTATTTTATTCTTTATTTAGAAACAGGGTCTCACTAAGTTGCTGAGAGCCTCACTAAACTGCTGAAGCTGACTTCAAGCCTGCGATCCTCCTGTCTTAGCCTCCCAAGTACTGAGATTACAGGCGTGCACCACCACACCTGGCCTAAAAATATTTTTAGTGGTTGCTCTAGAGTTTGCAATATTTATTTCTAATTTATCACTATCCGTCTTACAGATACCTTCCTATTTTCCTTCCTGATTCACTAGTGACTCTTTACTCTCCTTTGTAGCTCTTCCTTGTCTTCTCTACCTCTAAATGGCAGAGTGGGCCTAATGCTTAGGCCAGTCCTTTTCTCTTCTCTACTTACTCTCTCTGGGTAATCTCATTGAGTCCTATGGTTTTAACTCCATCTATATTTTCAGCCCTAACTTTCTCCCTGAGCACTGGGTATCCAACTGTTAAAGTGACACTACTCCTTAGATGTCCAGTAGACATCTTAGTGTAATACGTCTAAGGTAGAGCTCTTGATTTTCCCTCTCAACCCTTCTTTCCCTCACCCTGCTCGTCTGCCATATTTTAGCTAATAGTATTAGTTATTCAGAATGAAAATTTAGGAGTTCGCTGTGGCCCCTCTATTGTTTTATCTCCTATATTTAAGTCATCAGTTATCTAATAGACTCTACTCCCAATATAACTTCTCACCACTTTTGAGGCTACCATCAGTTGAAACTACCATTAATTTTTGTGGTACTGATGATTGGACCCAGGGGCATTCTACCTCTGAGCCACACCCCCAGTCCTATCTTATTTTTTATTTTGAAACAGGGCCTCACTAAGTTGCTGAGGCTGGCCGCGAACCTGCGATCCTCCTGTCTCAGCTTGAAATGGTCTTTTTAAAAGTGAGACTTGGATATGTCACTCCTCTGCTTAAAAGCTTCCAGAGTCTTCCATCACACTTGCAATCTAGGATCCTTTTGGCCTACACGGTCCTCACACAACTTGGCCTTGGCTTGCCTTTCTGGCTTCATCTCTGTCACGCTCTTCACATCATACACTGCAGCCACACAGTTCAAGCTGAGCCTGCTCGCCACGAGGGGCTTTATGCCAGCTCTTCCCTCTGCTTTGTATCCTCATGGTTCACTCCTTCTCAACATGTAGATAGATGCTGAAATGTCACCTCTGGCCGGCCTATCTAAAACTCTTCCTCATGCCCATGTCATCACCTATCTACAATATTCTGCTTTGTTGACATTTGAAATTAAATGTATTCACTTGTCTTGGTTGTCATCTTAGAATGTAAGCTTAGCCGGGCGTGGTGGTGCACTCTTGTAATCTCAGTACTTGGGAGGCTGAGACCGGAGGATCTGGGTTCGCGGCCAGCCTCAGCTACTTAGTGAGGCCCTCCGCAACTTAGTGAGACCCTGTTTCAAAATAAAGAATAAAAAATAGGGCTGGGGGTGTAGCTCGGAGGTAGAATGCCCCTGGGTTCAATCCCCGGTACCACACACACACACAAAAGAACGTAAGCTTGATGATAGTAGGGACATTGTTCTGAGGAATGCAGCATCCGCACACCAAGCGCAGTATCTCACACATAGTAGTGATCATAAATGTTTGTTGATGGCATGAATCCATCACATCAGGCTTCTTGTTTTTTTATAGGGAAAGAATCTTCAGCAGTTAACAGACTAAAAGCACATGAGTGAAAACTTACTTTCTTCTGGTCCTTTTCCTAAAGGTGAATCAAATCTTATTGTCAGATGCAATTCTCTTCATTAATAGACTTTGGGTTCAGGTTGTCTCCATGAAAAGACTTCTCAAAAAAAAAAAAAGATTTCTCTACAGTGATTTACAGACTAATCTGTGCTGAGAAGTAGATAATGGTTTTTGGCCCAAGTTCCAACAGTCAAGGCTGTGACCTGTTCATGGTCTCCTGAGATACTTCTGTTGTGTTGTCAAAGCCCGAAGAAGCCAAAAATCACACTTCAGTCCTCATTCTGAACATTCCCTAGTTCCCAGACTTCTGTGTAACTTATAATGCACCGCCTGGGGCTGCCAGGCCTTTCCTTTCTGTCTCCACATTATCCAGGTCATTCTCTCCACTGAGATGGTATAGACGACGTTGAGACTAAAAGGAGCATCAATTTGTTATTAATAGACATTCATCCTTGTAAGTCTCAAAGAAGGGCCCGGGTACAGCCAGTAACTAGAGGGTGCTATAAGAAGAGAGAGAGAGGAAAAAAAATCCTTGAATCCTCCATGAATTGGAGAAGATGGAGTTAATGAAATCCTTGCTTGGCCGTGTTGTCAAGATATTAAACTGAACCGGCGACAAGAACAAGGCTGTTAGGAGAGAAATTACTGGGACTATATCCAGAAAACAGGGACAGGGGACTTGGCGCAGGGCAGGCAGAGGGAGGAGACGAAGGTGAGCCCTCAGGATCTCCTAGAGAAGGGCGAGTGGAAATCCTATAGGAGCCGCTGCCACCAACGCACAATTTTCGTTAATTACCTCAATTGTGGCTGTTATCCCCTTAATGAGAAACACAGCTTCACTTCTAAGCAGGCAGCGAGGCTGGCAGAAAGCTGAAACCTGAAAATCAGCAGATCCAGGGCTGTACACAGCACTCGCCATTGAAATTAAGCCACATCCAAAACACAGGGAGAGGGCTCCAAATAGCTTCAGACAGCAGCCAGCCATGCAGGGCCCTCACCAGGCACCGGATGGACGCTCTCTGGACTCGTCAGGAGAGGCCCGAATCACAAGTGCTCATTTCAATAACATAAGAAAATAAACATGGGCTTATTTATAGCACAGGAAAGGGACTGGGGCAAAAGAACCGCTCATTTGGTAATCCACCCTGACGGGGCCAGACAGGATCCAGACCCCAGGCTCTCTGGTAACAGGGGAAGCAGAAATAGGGGCCAGCAGAGGGCTGGCTGCCAGCAGCACCAGGTACAATTTGGTGAAAGAGATGGTTAAGAGGGGCGAATCTGAGCCATTGCTCCCCCTTATCAATCGGGGTCTCAGCGTTCAGGCTACCTCCAACTTCTGGGTGAGGAAACTGAGGCACGGAGTGGCTCCCCTCAAGCTGCAGGATGGGTCAGGGAAACACTCCAGGGAAGGTGCTATGAGGAAAGAAAATGTAAATACCTCCTGCATCCTCCATAGGCTGGAGATGGGGCAAGTGGGGTCCTCGTTCACAGGTGGGGCTGAAACACGTATGCTTAGAGCCCTGGGCCACTGGCGCCCATACTGCTTGGAGCTTGAGAATGCCCGCCCGCCCTCAAGAACAGAGCTCCTGGAGACAGGACAGCATCCCAGTCGGCTCCAGACCTCCTGGGCCAGCACACTGCCTGGCAAAGGGCGCATCCAGATGACTGAAGAAACAGCCTCCCACCTCTCCTGGATCCGTAACTGGCTGTTCTTCACTGCGCTCACCAGAAAACCACAGGCTCCAAGAGTCTACCCTCGCCTGTAGTAGACAGAGGCAGAAGTTTGCAGCTATAAACAAGAGTCCAAGCAGGTACGTTCTGAAGGGCAGGCTCTACAGGTGGCAAGGCCTGCCTGTGGCTTTGGTCCCAGAGACTTGGCTCCAGGCTCTCTGGGCAGGCCCCCATCCCCCGCCTGCAGCTGGTGAGAGGCTGTAGACAAGATGTTGCTTTGCCCAGCAAACCTGTAGCAGACACGGCTACCTTCAGGGGAGTAAGAAGAGCTGCAACCAGAGGCCCAACCAGTCCAGAACAGAGGAAAGGTAAAAGCTGAGCCAGGCGTGGTGGCGCACACCTGTAATCCCAGTACTTGGGAGGCTGAGACAGGAGGATCGTAGGTTTGAAGCCTCAGCAACTTAGCGACATATTCAGCGACTTGGTGAGACCCTGTTTCAAAACCAAACCAAACCAAACCAAAACAAAACAAAAACAACAAAAAGGGCTAGGGATGTAGCTTGGAGGTAGGCTGCCCCTGGGTTCAATCCCCGGTACAAAAAATAAAAAGGAAGAGAAAAAGCTTTGCCCTGGAAATGTCATGAAATGCCAGACACAGATGCTGTGACTCAACTGTGCACTGAAAGGCAGGAGGCCCGGAGAGCTGGGAGGGGGCCGAACTTGCCCTCGTCATCTGCCCCCTGATGCCAGCAACGGCGAGCCCCAAATTAAAAAGTCATAGCACGACACCGCTATACAGACCCACACATCCTCCCAGGGACCCTGGAGCCACAACGCCGAAGCTGGGGATCCCCTGGGAGCTCCCCCTTCAGCCCATTTAATGGAGGTGGAGGAGAGCGCAGAAGCTTCACTCCAGTCTTCAGAGGAACTCGCAGCTTCCACCCTAGAGCGGGGACAGGCCTCATTTTTAGAGGATCCTGCCTGCCTTGGCTCTGCCGGGAGCAGCTCAGGAAGCCAGAGCCCAGGTCCTCAGCCCAGGCGCCCACGATGGGTACAGCGGGGCCGAACGCTGCCCTGGCTTTCCTCGGGCGTAGAAAACGGGTGAGTAGCAACTTCGGCCTAGGACTGGAGCCCCGGGGCTTGGACGGGGCCCTGGGGTGCATGGGGCAGGGACAGGCCCTGGGTTTCATGTGTCTCCAGACCCAGCTGTGGAAAGCTCGGGCTGCTTCCAAAGTCTTCCTGGATGGGAGCGCCTGCCGACATGCTTCGCCTGGCATTCCTGCCAGAGCCGCCTCTCAGGAAGGGGCCAGGAGAGGCCCGGGCCAGCGTAGCTTTCGCTGTCTCTCTGTCCGGGCCACTTGGGGAGCTTCTGCAGCTTCTCTTGCTACAGAAGACTACCTGTGCCAAGGGAAAAGGAAAAAGCAGCTACCTCCAAAGACACCACTGTCCCCGGGTGCAGGGCAGGTGCTGTGGGAACGCCCGAGAGCCTCTGCCCTCTGGCAGGTCCCCACGGCGTCTCCTGATCGCAGAGCCTGAAGAGCCTCACCAGAACCCAACCACGTCCCCACCCTGGGCTCTGCAGCCTCTCTCGATTCTACCTTGGCAGAAACCATCGAATGTTCTCGAATTCTAAACCCATATCATCCCGTGGGGAAAAGCCGGCCATCTTTCAGAGATAAGGACACTCCCACCTCTTGCTGCTTGGTGCCCGCCAGAGACCATCATCCTGGGAAGAAGCTGGGATGGGAGGTTCCCAGAAGCTCCTCTGGCCTGTGAGCACAAAGAGGAGCCCGCCTCGCCCGGTCCCCGGCCCTGCCCCACACTGCAGGAGGAGGTCGCCTGTCCCAGGGCAGCCGAGGACCCGATACCCCAAACCCTTGAGTTAAAAGCCCAGCGGAAGTAGACGAGGCTTCTGCAGAGAAGCCAGAGTAGTTAGGGCTTCGAAGGTGGTGGTGGTGAGTGAAGAGGGGACAACAGAGCGTCACTGGCAGGAAAGAACCAGAGACTCTGAGGACAAAGCTGCTACTTCCCTCTGCATTCGCCCCAGAAAAGGAGGCTCTGGCCTAAACACATGTGAGGCGTGGTAAAATACAGGGCCGGAAAGTAATAACTATCTAACATTAATCAGCAAAACCAAATATTTCCAACCCTGGGGTTCCAAGTGGGCCCATCCCAGTTAGGTCCCAGGGCCAAAGGCGGTGGCTCAGTGCACACGCTTGGGCCAGGGCCGGGGCCTGCTCTACAGGACCGTAGGATGCAACTTCTTTAAAAAGATTTCTTAATCTAAAACCATCTGTTGTCTGCTGTAGGCCAGAACATGACATTTTAATTAGCATTATTGTTCTGCTTCTGAAACCAGGCTCTGTGGCATCCGAAGGGCAGATGGTCCTGACCCAAGCGCATGGGTGAAGCTGGCTGGTTAATGACGCGGAAGCACAGGAAGGAGGCAGTGCTGTTCCTCGTCCCCTGGAACCCCTGAATGCTGGCTTCGTCCTGTCCTGCATCTCTACTGGGACTCTGCCACCTGTCTGTTTAGAGCCTTTGAGGTTTGTTCAAGTGCCCAAGATACAAGGCTCCTTCTATAATAGAAACTGTCCTATGCTATGTTGCCAGACCTAACCCCAATATTTCTGGAAATAGTGAGGTACTTTATTTTTTTATTTATTTTTTTGCAGTACCGGGGATTGAACCCAGGGGCGTTCTACCTCCGAGCTACACCCCTGGCCCTATTTTTTATACTTTATTTTGAAACCGGGTCTCACGAAGTTGCGGAGGGCCTCACTAAGTAGCTGAGGCTGGCCACGAACCTGGATCCTCCGGTCTCCACCTCCCAAGTACTAGGATTACACACCTGGCTGTGAGATACTTTAAATGGAGTTTTAATGTCCTTAACGTCCAATGAGTCCTATGAGGGTGATAAGTCACACAACTCCCTGAGCTCCCAGTCATCTCAGATTAAAGAGTTCCTCTTCCAAAATCACAGGGTTAAAAAAAGAAAGAATTTACCCTTTGGGATGGAGAACTGGATTAGAAACCAACCACTATGGTAGCGATGAGCACTCAGAGACGAGCAGGAGAACAGATGTATCTGACGGAGCTCGGTGGAGGGCGATGCCACACACACCCAGTTAGCACAATTCTTGGCTTTCAGCGGGGATTTCAATGTGAGCCCCCCTCCCATACACATCCCACATCTTGGGAACAAGCTAGCGACCCCCTAGAAAGTTAGAGGCACTCACTGATTTTGTCGGCTTCTGGGACCTGGGTGACAACAGAAATCCCTTCCTCTGATTTTCTATCATACCACCCCAGTGTTGTGAATATGAGACCAAAATGCCTTCCCGAGTCCCCTGCTGACTAGTATGCATACAAATTCACGTCTCATATCGGGCGCCTGTGTGTGCAGCTCTAACACGCTGAGTGAATCACAGCTTCCAGGTCTGCAGCTGCAGAACGAGCGACCTGGACGAGGTGCTCTCCCAGCCTCCCCCTGGTTCAACCGTCCAGGGTTCCACACTCCTTACAAACGCGGCAAGGTGAAACTCTAGCGACTTCCACTTTCAGTTCTGCTCTTCAGAAACTCTTGCCTGGCCTCTCGGTCCCATGTGGAGTGGCTCCATCATTGCTCACCTGCAGGTCGCTCAACAGAACAATGGGGGTGCGAGTGACTTCGATGGGCATACAACCGGGCTTCCGTAATTATATCCATATTCTAAGCAAATTGTTATGTATTTTGTGTTCTGGGGACATATGTTATGGCTAAAGCCCAAACTGTGGCTAATCTTAATATTAGAGCCAGATAAATCTGTTTCGAATCCATAACATTTAACATTTGCCAGAGTAGATTTGTTCATCAACTGGGCTTAAAGAGGTATAATTCACACATGTGCAGTATTACTAAATGTTGAAATTTAATGATTTAAATATACCAGCAACTGTTGCAAAGTGGTTGTTATAGCAGCATTTAACGTTAGCCAGAACCTCCCTGGCTAATGTTATGTTTATACCAAAGAATGAGGGAAATTTTGGCATCCCCTCGGGGTGGGGTCATAGCTCCCTCAACTTTTACAACACGGCCCAGTCAGAGTGAGGCAGTATGGCGGAGGCCCTCTGTCTTTCCCTGAGCGTGCCGATGAAACCTCGACTGGCTCTAATCAGGAAGCAAACAGACTCCTCTGGAGGTTTCTGAGTCATCTTCTCACAGAACGTTTATGATCTGGGACCTTCTTACTCTTGATGCTAATGGTACCAGATCCTCCTCCTGGCCGGTGTCCTCCCAGGCCAGAAGGTGGAGTCAAATACACAAAAGAAGGATGGGTCCCTGGATGATCAAGAATCAGCGTTTAAGACACAATAGAAAAAGGAGTAAAAAATAATTTTAATCATATCAAAAAGCCAAACCAAAGAGGAACAGTTCGTGGAACTGAGGGGACCCTGCCCACCCGCTGGTGTCCTCCCTCTGCACACACCCAGAGCCCCAGGCGCAAAGGCGCGGAGCAAACCTTTGTTGGGTTCTGCACCCAACTCCTGGCTTAGCTGTTTTTCAAGACGCGCTGGTGTAAAATAACTGAAAGTGAAGCCTGGACGCTGGGACTTGATTCCTCAGCTCCCAGATGGGCTTCTCCAGGCAGATCCGTCAGTCGACCATCGTGCTGGAACTGAAGGCAGCGGGCACCTGCGCTGGGCGGAAATCTGTGTGTGTCACAAAGGCTTCTTTCCACTTGGTATTTTCTAAGAGAACCAGTGGAGATCGTGGGAACACAGTGGAGAAGCACAGCTCAAGGTGCTTCTCTCTCCCTCTGCGCTCCTGTGCTTCAGAAGGTGCTTCAGTGGGTCCACCTGAAGCCCAGCCTGTTACCACCCCACTCACAGCCAGAGCTGGGGAGTCCCCGTCCTTTTCCTGGGCACAGCTTCCCGCTCAGAACCCCGCGATGGCACGCTTCACAGGCTGCCGATGTTGGGGAAGCTCTTCAGTTTCTCAGGAAAGTCATCCTTGTACAGCACGGGGTCCGCTCGGTGCTCCACCACCTTGAGGGGCATCGTCCCAAAGACAGAAGCAAACTTGTTGATGCACTCAGACCTGCAGGGGTGGGGGCGGGGTGGAACAGGAGAGGGATGGGGAGAGGGAGAAAGGAAAAATATTTAAGAGCCTCAGGGACTGCAGCAAAAGACACCACGTTCACTATTGACAAGAGAAACTCAAGTAGCCCCAGCCTGCTGCGGGCTCTGGAAAAGGCAGAGAGGTGTGGACAAATGGGCTGACCTAGGGTTTTGGGTTGAGTGGGAGAAAGTGAACTGGGGATGCTTTGAAGGCCAGGGCCCTGCAGGTCAGCATATCTTCCCCTCCCCCTGGAATTCCAGTCATTCTTCCAGCCCAGCACCAGCAGGCCTCAAACCAAGGTGGATTAGCTGCCAACAATCCTTAACCCCATCTCTGCCAGCTGAAGAGAAGGCAGAGGATGGAAAGGAAAGGGCCACTTGGATCAGAGCCTCGCTTACTGAAGTTTAAAAGGCAGAGAGAGGGTCTTCCCATTGAGCAGTAGGAGGCAAAGGAAGATGATGGGCGGTGAACCTAAATTTCAAACCATGAGCACCTCCTTCATCCAGAGGATGAATGAATGAAATGGCCGGCTCTAGGAAGATCAGTCAGCCTGTAGGAGCTCCTCGTACAGAGCCAAGTTCACAGGGCCTGCCATCATCATCTGTATGATTTGAGTCACTCCCATCTGAGAACCAGCAGCAGCAGCCAGGGGAGAGATGGCAGCTTCTTGGTGGAGGGGGAGGCCAGTCCCCGCCCGCTCCACACGGGACCAGTTAGCAGCCCCGTCCAGGTGAGCAGGTCAGGTGCATTTTCAGGGAATGGTTCCTGTCAATCAGGCCAACCGAGTGTGACAGCTGGTAATGAGGACGTCAGCGCCTGACCAGAGGTGGAAACCAAGGCTGGGACACCCGCCTTTGAAGCCAGGAGGACCTGAGGATGGACTTCGGCAAGGTCAAGGACCTGAGGATGGACTTCGGCAAGGTCAGCACTCCTCTGCCCGGCACCTGACAGTAAGCTGCATTAGGGAGCTGCAGTAAGAACAGGTGGGTCAGGGAGGAGCCATTCACCCAGCAGGAGCCGAATTCCAAGACTCCCACAGGTCTCTCATGTTCTCAGAAACCACTGGAAGCCTGGTTTCAAGTTTTTTTAATCGACAAGGTTTTATTCAAGAACTTTGGGCTTTAGGAAGAAATTAGTTAATAAAGAAGATTGTCATTATCAATTCTTTTCTCTTGTCACTATGTTTCGGAAAAAATCTGTTACCATTTCATGTTGAGCTTTTTAGCTAATGCAACTTTGTGCCCGCCAACACCACAAATAAATAACATTATTATATGACCCAAGCTGTGCTGAAAGTGCTTTTCCATGTACTGATAACTCACGGTATCCTGCAGTGTTACGTCCTCCTCTTATTCCCATTTTGCAATGGGAAGACGGAGACAGAGAAGCTAAGTAACATGTCTGAAGGTCAAACAAACTAGTGGAGCCAGAGCCAAACCCAGGCGCTCTGGCTCCTGAGCCCAAGCCTTAATTATGAGATGAACAAATTTATTAACATAGTTTTAGGGTCCAGTGGAAGGAGCTGGAAGTTAACAACCACTGAGCCTCTATTCTGTGCCAGACAACTAACATGGTTATCGCTTCGATTCCTTAAAGTATCCCTCTCACCCCCACCTCCCCTGCCCAAGACCTGGGTTTCTACAGCCTCATGTTATAGATTAAGAACATAAGGTCCAGAGAAGTTAAGTAACTTGCCCAAGGACCCAGAGCTAGAAAGTGGTGGATGTGGGTTTCGAATCCAGGCTCAAACCAGCAACAGAGCCTCTGCCTTTGCGTCACACTCTGAGAACTCGCCAGTGACGGGCTTCCCTCCTGCAGGCATCTTCTGCTCAGGAGGTGGTGGTCCCTGGTTCCAAACCAGAGGGAAACAGGTAAAGAGTAAAGGGTTCCAACATGCTGTGGTCCAAGCGCCAGACAACAGCTTCCCACTTCAAATGATGGGGTCAGAGGCAGCGCGGCCCAAGTCAGATCCCCACCAGGTTTTACGTTTAGACAGTGGGTGTGTAAACAGGAACAAATTCTTCTGGTTTTCAGCAAAGTCAACCACACCTAGCATGGGTACTAGTGGGCGTGTATTAAAGGGTCCTGGTCTTGGTGGAGGACAGCGCTCCACAGCCCCCTGGACAGTATTAATGACGGTGGCTCTCCAGTAGCCAGGTCTGGCAGCAGGGCACGGCCACAAGGGAGGTGGCGCTAAGGCTCAGGCCAGCCTGCCTTGCTGAGGCTGCCTTGGCCGACCTGGCTCTGCATACGCCTCTTCTGTTCCACAGGGCCCTGCGCTGGGGAAGCAGTGTGGGCCCCGCCCCGCCTGCCAGGTAACCACAGTGCTTTTGGTTTTCTTTTCTCCTGTGCAGGGTCTGGGGTGGGCAGCGCTGGGGCAGGCAGAGCTCAGCTGGCTGCTGGTGGCCCACCTGAGGGTTCTGTCGGGGCCAGCCACCTGTCAGCAGCTGTTTTCCTGCATTTCCAGTCAAGTGCACACACACTAAGAATTGCCAACGTCTGTCTCTGACGTGTTTGAAGTGTCTGGGGAGAAGGACTGCGGGTTCTGTTCTCCTTTCCAACATATACCATTACCTCAAGTAACCAGGAGCCCTTAGGACTGACGCTGGGGAAACTGGGACGGAGACTGATGCTGCCAGGCACTGGGCTTCCGCTCTCAGGAATCATTACTTCATCTGCCCTGGCGATAATCCAGTGCTTGGTACAAAGATGCTCAATAGATATCTGTTGAATCCATAAGTGGACATTGTAATGTGGTAGATATTAATTATCCCTATTTTAGCAGATGAAAAGATTGATGTTCAGATAAGATAAGCCAATTTCCTTTCCTTCAGACAGCTAATAAGTGGCAAACTCATAATTTCAACAAAGATTGCCCTGAATCAAAATACTATGTTTTCTTAAATTGACACTATCTGCCATTATCACCCTGCCCTTGGTGAAAATACTGGTGAAAATGAACTGCTCTAAATGCTTCTCGTTCTTAAAAAAGCAGGAGGTCCTGGGAATGGATCTGGACAGTAAAAGCCACACTCCCTCCGCTGCTGAGCTCTCAGACCCCAGACTCTCAAACACAAGGTCAGACGCTGGCAGAGAGGATAACTACCTCCACTGCTTCGTGTGTTCTGCAAAGGGAACTATCAAAGATAAAACAAAGCCGGGCATGGTGGCACATGCTTGTAATCCCAGTACTTGGGAAGCTGAGACAGGAGGATCGCAGGTTCAAGGCCAGCCTCAGCTATTTAGTGAGGACCCTCTGCAACTTAGTGAGACCCTGTTTCAAACATAAAGAATAAAAAATAGGGCTGGGGGTGTAGCTCGGACGTAGAATGCCCCTGAGTTCAATCCCTAGTACTGCAAAAAAAAAAAACAAACAAACAAAGATAAATTCCAGTGGTCACTCCAGCTCTTGGGTTACCTAAAATGGCTTAAACCATGTCTTCCTCCCTCCCAATCTTGGCACCTTGTTTAACAATCCAGTGCTCCAATCTTTAACCCAAATAGCTTTGCTCACAGTTGCTCATTTATTTCAAGATTGATTCCTTCTACTCCCTATTACATCTGTCAAAGGGCAGTCTACGTTCACGAACTCCCCCTCCTCATCACCGACTCCCTGGAACCCCTTGGTCTCCTCACTCTCTGACGTTACTGTTTTTTTTTTTTTTTTGTGGTACCGGGGATTGAACCCAGGGGCGTTCTACCTCCGCGCTACACCCCCGGACCTATTTTTTTATACTTTATTTTGAAACCGGGTCTCACGAAGTTGTGGAGGGCCTCACTAGGTAGAAAGAGAGAGAGAGAGAGAGAGAGAGAGAGAGAGAGAGGAGAGAGAGCTGAGGCTGGCCATGAACCCAGATCCTCCGGTCTCCGCTTCCCAAAGTACTGGGATTATAAGCGTGCGCCACCACATCCGGCTGCCAACTCCTTTTCTGTGACCTCCCCAAACCGATCCAGTTGGAAACGGTTCTGCCACATCTTCCTTTGGGGAGGACAAAAAACCCTTGTAATTTAATTTATTCCTTCTTTTCCACATTCAACTTCGTTTAAGGCTTCTAACTGGTCTTTCTCAGTTTCTGTACTCTTCATTCCATCCTATGTACTACTTTCAAATTCATCTCAAAGCAATTCTTTGATCAAGTTAGTTCCCTGTTCAAAACTCCTCGATGTCTGACCAGAGCCTGAAGGAAAAAGTTTGGGCTCCTCCACTGGGGGTTCAAAGCCCTTTGCAGTCTGGCACTAACAGGTCAGAATTCTAAGCTTTAGCTAACTTGAATTTCTTAATACCTGCCAAATAAGCCTGGAACTTGTTGATCGGGTACTTCTGGCCACACAGGCACCCCTGCCAGGATGCCTCGTCTTGCCCAGAGCTTCACTGGCTGGAATCTGAGTGACTTTGAAGGCTCCCTTCAAGTGCCACCTCTTTTACAAAGTTATTCTGAATAACTGACCTCGCAGGAAGTCGCCTCTCTTTCCTCTCAGCAATTTGAGCCCCACTCTGGGCACTTATCACAAATGGTTTGGGATTAAATTATAATAGATAAAATATATATTTGTGTGTGTGTGTGTGTGTGTGTATGTCATTGTTGTTGGTAATTATAAACTCTGATATCATCTGACTCCCGCCTAACAACTAGGCCTCTTCTGTTTTCAAAGGTCTCTTCCAAACAGGAAGCCCCGGTTACTCTGTTCAGTGTTTCATGATAATCATGTCTAACTTGGCTCTCTCTTGCTGCTTTCTAAGCCTCTTTACATTGGCAATGATCTCTGTGGTGCTAGAGGACAGTTGTCTAGCTGCTGTATGAACTTCAAGGCCATCATCAGGTCAACTTTTCTCCTTCACGTCCTTTCTCCACATCCCCATCATTGAAACCCAATTACCACTTGCCTTAATGCTCTGAATCTCTCCAAACACAGAGAACAGGGTAGGTAGGTTTAAATAACAATCTCATGTACTCTGGTAGAATTACAATTAGGGTCTCTTCCAAATGAGCTGTGATTATTATTATTTTTTTTTTCTGGCGGTATCAGGGATTGAACCCAAGGGTGTTCTACCTCCGAGCTACGCCCCCGGCCCTATTTTTTATACTTTATTTTGAAACAGGGTCTCACGAAGTTGCAGAGGGACTCACTAAGTAGCTGAGGCTGGCCGCGAACCCAGATCCTCTGGTCTCAGCCTCCCAAGTATTGGGATTACGAGCGTGCGCCACCACGCCCGGCATGAGCTGTGATTATTAAAGTCACTGCTCTTAACTGTGCAATACTTATGATGACCAGTGACAGATATTTCCAAAATCACAATCATATATTATTTTACACCAATAGTTCACACCAAAAGCCATTTCATTTGGGTAAGATATTTCTATATGAGAGAGATAAAAAGATTATTTAGAGAGTTAGAATGAGTAAAGCATTATAAAAGCATCCAAGACCAAGTGAAAAACTTTCTGTACAAAAATCCTCTGGTCTTGAGAGATTTTATTCTGGCTTGTAGTTTTCAGAAATGAATTCTGCAAGCAGATGCACATGAGACCTGTGGAAACCTGAACTAGATATCTCATTTTAAAAGAGTACTGTAACATTCTCTGAGTGCATTTGGTCCCTTGCCAACAGCACAACCAGGGTGTCAAAGCTTGCTGTCTTGAGTAAGGAGCTGCCTTTTGGAAGAATTAGATTTGATTCCAGCACTTTGAAGACTGGGGACTTTCGGGAGGTAAAAGTGGGAACTGTTCGGTGTAGTACGAGATTCTGACGGTCTGAAGGAAAGCCACGTTTTCCACTCCCTTTATACTCACCAGGCTCACATGCCATACCAAAGCGTGCTTGTTGAGTAGCTGACGAATTGAAGCAAAGGACTGCTTCATGCTGCCCTGCCCTCTGTGCCGCAGCGCGGCTTTTGATCCGTTCTTGGCAGGTGTTTCAGCACCGTCAGCAAAGGTAATCTGTCTCTGGTGGGTGTGGCTTAATTCTTTCTAATCAAGCTTTTACTATTACATGGAGATATTACCCTGAGAAACAACCCGCTATTTCCCTGGAATTAACTAGCTTCCACAGGAGTGACTGTGGGTAGTTAACTGCTTAGTCCACATGGAGAATCTGGCTTCTGGAGCTTAAGGCCAGCTATATTTTTAAGACCCTTCCAGCCATTACAAATTGGGTGAGTAGCATTCCAAATTAATTCTTTGGGTGACCTGGGCTTGAACTATCCCAGTCCCCACAGTGCAAAAGGAGGTGACTATGGCTACCAGCTGCTGTCCTTATATCTCCAACAAAGTCCCATAAACAGTCCCAAGGCAGGAAATGGGGATCAGAGGCCAGAGCAGACTTCTGTTGGGAGACTCACTCACCTCTCCACCATGTGTGTCTGGTCTAGCGACAGCCCGTCAATGGCTGTGCACTCAGGACACTTGAATTTCTTTCGCGGGGTCACCTGCCGGAGGAGCACAAAACATACCTGGTTGTTAGTGCCAAGGACTGTAAAATCATGCTAGTGACATTGCTCTGCGTGTGCCTGTGAGGCAAGCTGGGATGCTGCACACGCGCGCACATGCTAACACACACACCTCGCCATTCCTCCATTCAACTCGGCTGGCTCAGCCAACAGCAGAACTCACAAGGGCCCAATAAAAGAGGCTTGGAGGGCTTTTGCCTTCTGTGACTGGAAAGAAGTGGTGATGACAAGCTCCTTAATTCCTGTTTAATGACTGTTTTCCCACTGCCAAGGTCCTTGTATAAACACCATTTGTTCTTGCAGCCATAAGGGCGATGAAATACAGCTTCCCATAACTTTCACCGTAACCTTCGTTCCAACAGGCACTCTTTCTTTTGACTTCTTTCAGCTAATGGCAAATGCTCTGAGCAGCACCGTGCTCTTGAAGATACCAGCTTATTCTGCAATTCCCTTCTGTCAGGAAACAATCCAACTGTCCTTCACCCTCTGAATCCTTTTCCCGGATTCCTCTCCACCTTCCCAAACCTTAAACTTCTAGCAAACCTTAAACTTTTTTGCAGACTTATGGGAGGCTGCTACCTAACCTGGTGAAGGGCGATAACTAAGGAAAGGAGGGGAGAGAGCTAGGAGCAAGGTGAGACTAAGATGCAAAGGATACTGTCCAGAAAGCAGCGAAAAACATGTTGAGAGGCAAATCTGGGTGGGGTGTCTTAAAGACCTCTATGTATTCCTCGCCATTCACTGAGTCATTTAGAGAGCTGGGGGACTGGGGCAAGAATGTGATTTTTCCTCTTTCGTAGACACTGTTTAATACTGAGGAACAGGTGGAGATGCCATCCCATGCTTCCAGCATAAGCTCCTGAGGAATATGACTTTCCAGGCAGTCTCTGGGGGGAACCTGGCACTGCCCATTTTTACACATGGAGTCCTAATCCAGAAGGGAAAATGTCAGGATGATTCGACCAGTATAAAGAAGTGGGCTTCTTTTGCATTCCTAGGGATCTGATTTGAGCAACATCTGAATCTCAAGAATAAAGAGAATTTTTTTTAGGTCTGAAGACTCCCCATAGGCTCTTTATATATTCTCAGCTTTTAATATATTATGGGGAAAGTACTTTCAAAACTGGTAATCAGCATTTAAAAACAGGTTTAGGAATAATTACAGTCACATGATTGTACACATATCTGTGCATTGCGTTCATGGTCATTCGCAGTTGCAAGAACTTCTCAGGCTTGGAGAGTGGAGACTGTTCCGAGAGAGCAAAGCAAGGGAGCTGAGGGCCTCTTACCTTGATGACAGCTTTCCCTGTGACATTGGCCACCAGGAAGTTCATGGCAATGTCTTCACAGTTCATGTGAGCATCCACCCAGTTCTTGATATCCCCAGGCATTTTGTAGGTATACAGATAATTAAAATACTGTCAGGTGAGACAAAAAGAAGAAACATGAAAACAGCAGTTTCGTTTGGCTGACATATAGGGGCAACTTGGTTGCAGCATGGGGACACGGTTTCTCTCAGAAGATTAATCACAAGTCCATATCAATAAAGGAGGCATTAGAAAGCTTTTGGTCAAGTGACCAAACATTTTTACTATGGTCACTCCTCCCCAAAGGGATGTGCTGTTTAAATAAAAAAAATGAGGCAAATCTGAAACTACTATGAACTACATGTTCGAAATAGTATAGAAGTTAATGGGTCCAAAATAAACAAACATAGTCTACTACCATACATCTCAAGAATTACAAACATTAAAGTTTTTTCTTTTACTAAGAACAAATTTGATGGAATTGTTGGGTGGTGGTGGAAACTGTAGTGGGTGGGGCCTAACTGGGGAAGTAAGTCACTGGGGTGTGCCTGGAAGGGTAAATCTTGTCCCAGCGACAGGCTCTCTCTCCCTCTCTCCCTCTCCCTCCCTCCTCCCTGGCTGCCATGAGCTGAGCAGCTCTCCTCTGCCACATTCTTTAGCTATGATGTTCTGCCTCATCTCAGGCCGAAAGCACTGGAGAAAGCCAGCTGTGGACTGGAATCTCAGAACCGTGAGACAAAATACATCTTTCCTCCTCTAAGTTGTTTTTCTCAGGTATTTTATCCCAGTAGCAGAGAGGAAAAATTAAATTGCCCCCCCAAAATGTATATGGTCTCCTTGGTTTTGTCTAGGATGTATATGGTCTCCTTGGTTTTGTCTAGCACGAAGCCTGCACCTCTCACCTTGTGATAAAAAGCTGCTCCTGTGAGCACCATGGAGACTTCGTTGGTCCACTCGGACTCATACTTCCACTTATTCATCTCGTGGTCCCAGAGATGCAGACGACCCGGGTAGCCCACCAGCCGGTCAGGAAATTCCCGCCAGACCTGGGGATGGAAGCACATCACAGTTAATCCCCAGTTCAGATCACGCCATGCACAGTGCAGAGCTACCCAGACAGGCATAAGCAGAGTCCCAAGGTTCAAATCCTTACAAACTAAGAAGGTTGGAGTGGGCTTTTGAAGATGTTCAATTTTCACAGGTGCCAGTTATTCTGCCGACATTCAAAGACAGGTGTTGCTTCTGATTTCTTCCAAACGTCTTTCACATGCTTGGAAATTTCAAGTATGTGGGGAAATAGTTTGCCAAGTTGGGACAACATATGATTAATTAAATACATTCCTTTATTGGACAGGGGCAGTACTGGGAATTGAACCCAGAGACTTGCACATGCTAAGCAAGCAGCACTCTACCACTGAGCTACAGCCCAGCCCTTTTAAATTTTTATTTTGAGACAGGGCCTTGCTAAGTTGCCCATGCTGATCTTGAACTTGGGATCCTCCTGCCTTTGCCTCCTCAGTAGCTGGGATTATAGGCATGCACCACCATGCTCGGCCATTTTTAATGACTGCACAAATGAAGAATAAATGGAATTCTGTAACCCAACTGCCCTGATTTGTATTAAATTGATGATTGTGAGTCCTTCAAAGTCTTCTTTTAAAAAAATCATTTTTTTTCCTGAGGACACACACACATTCTTATGTCCTAGTAGATGCTTAAGATGTGTAGCATTTGTCTAACTGTACACTCTGTAACATACTGAGAACAATTTCTGTATTTAGAGAGTTCTTAGATACAGTCTTATTGGAGTAAAAGCATTGACAATTTGCTGGCTGTACCTGTGCCTCTCAGTCTCCTCTGCTTGTTTCTCAACCTTCAGCTGACTTCTAAATAGTAGGGTTCCTGAGGGTCTAAGCCTAGGCCCTAGTCACTTCTCCAAGTTCTCTCTCTTTAAAGAATCACATCTAGTTTCAGTCACTTTAAATACCACCTGTAATCTGATGGCCTCTACCTTTACGCCTAGTCCTGGACACTCCTCGGATAGCCGACCTCTTACTGAGTATCTCTACCTGGATAAACGGGCATCTCCAGCCTCCCATGTCCAAAACAGAACTCTCAATTCCATGTCCTCAGACAAGTTACCTCCATCTTCCCCATCTCAATAAATCTTCCAACCAGTTGATTAGGCCTAGACATTGGCGTCAACCTTCATCCCCTCCTCGCCCCACTCCCATCCCACTAGCAAGTCCTGCTGGCGCCACCTCTGACCACCTTGTGCCATCTCCACTGCCACTTCCTCGAGTGCAGCCTCCACCCCTCTCCCCAAGATCCCCAGGACAGTCTTCTAACTTGTCCCCTGGCCGCCACTCCTGCCCTTCAAGCCATGACGTGCACGGCATCTCTAGAAGGACCACCTTTAATAGAATATTAAGGTATTCAGCACAGGGTAACCAGTGGCCTCTATTCTATTTTTTGCATTACAGTTATTTTCACTATATATTTAGCTACACATACATAGAAGTCGCAGGGTCATATGCAATCAGTGGCTGTCCCCACACGTGAGCACTATTGAGTGGGAGGACTCGCCATGGCCATCCCCAGGGCACAGCCAGCATGCTAACATCCTCAAACCTACCTTTTCTTAGTTTCCTAAGGCTGCTATAATGGAAACACAAACTAGGGGGCTTAGAACAACAGAAACTTCTCTTGCGTTCTGGAGACTAGATGCTCAAATTAAGGTGTGTGGGCCGAGCTCCCGCTGAGCCGCAGGGGAAAAGCCCCCAGCCTCCCAGCCTCCCCTCGCACTGCTTGGCTGTGGCTGCATGCCCCAGTGAGCCATGGTCACAGGTGCTGTCTGTCTCTGTGCCCACATTTCCCTGTTTCATAAAGATGCCAGTCACAGCAGATTAGGGACACCGCAATGACCTCGATTGAACTTCATTACCTTTGAAAAAGTCCCTATTTCCAAATAAAGTCACGTTCTGAGGTAGTGAGGGTCAGGACTTCAACATATCTTTTTTAAAAGTTTTACTTTTAGTCGAGCGTGGTGGCACACGCTTGTAATCCCAGTACTTTGGGAGGTGGAGACCGGAGGATCCAAGTTCGCGGCCAGCCTCAGCGCTCTCTCTCTCTCTCTGTCTCTCTCTGTCTCTCTCTCTCTACTTAGTGAGGCCCTCTGCAACTTCGTGAGACCCGGTTTCAAAATAAAGTATAAAAAATAGGGCCGGGGTGTAGCGCGGAGGTAGAACGCCCCTGGGTTCAATTCCTGGCACCACAAAAATAAAAAAAGTTTTACTTTTTATACTTTTACTGGTACACTGTAATTATACGTTATAGTGAGATTCAAAATGAAACATAAATACATGTACACATTGCTTTGTATATTTCCCTCCATATCCCACCCTGCTCCCCCTTCCTCCCACCACATACATCAACATATCTTTTTTGAGGGGAACAATTCAACCTACAAAATCTCCCTGAAAATCTTTAAGAAATTTCCCACCCTCAAAACAAAAATAAAAACAAAAAAGCCTTTCTATCGCACTAAGAATAATATCCAAACTCGTTTGCTTGCCTTAAGTGTCCACTATGGCTCAGCATGTCCTCCCACTGACAGCAGCCTCTCTGCTCTTTGATCGTGAAGAGACTCCAAACCTCCGCACTCCCCTTTTCCTGGCTGGAGTGCTCTCCCGGCTCCTCAAAAGCCTGGCTCCTGCCCATCAGTCAGGTCTCCGCACAAGTGTCAACTACCTGGAGAGGGCTTCTCGGACCTTCCCATCCAAGGCAGATGCCACCCGCAGCCAACCTCTCTCCATCACACCCCTTCAGCCCTTGCTCTGTGTTAGCAAACTTGCCTTATGTGCAGTTACTTCAGTGATTTATTATGTACTTAACTATTACCTATTTCCTTCGGGTAGAATTTAAATGGGATGAGGACAGAGACTGTCATTATTAACTGTAGTTTTCTAACTACAAGGAACAGCGCTTGGCGCATGACAGCATTCCACATACACTTGCTGAGACTAAATGAAAGGGACCAGAGACCCCTTCTGTTTTCTCCCCAGCCACAGCAGGGTCCTCCTGGGGGGTGGGGGAGGAAGTCTGTGGAGCAGCAGTTACCAGGAATAACGCGATAGCCTCAGCGTGTGAAGAGCATAATAATAAGTCACCGTCACTGAAGCACATGTTTCAAATTGCTTTTCCAGGAGTGGGGGAAGGGACACTTGCTGAGTCGCTATGCTGTATCTGCCCAATCCTCCCTGTGACCCTCTCCAGGATTTTATGGGACGTCTGACCTGGGCCTTGGGCGTGGCCTGGGGCTGAGAGAAGAGCTTTCCTTTGTGTGAAACCGGCTCACCTAACAGAGACCCACAGCCTTGGCCTCATTAACACCATGTTGCAACCAACAGAGTTAATCGGCCACAGGCATCGTCCTAATAGCTGCAGACAAATGAATCCATGTCAAACATTTCCTCAGATGTGTAAGCTGCTGCTGCGTGCTCTCTACTCTGGGGTTTGTATTTCAGCAGATTAAAATAATATGATACTATTACAGTTTTATAGAGCCCAGAGCAGCAGCACAGTTATGTGAGCCGTAACTTCTGCTGTGGCCGGGGCAGACTCCATTAAACTCACTGCCGGCTCCATTTTCCCAGCACAAAGGCCCGCCCACTCCAGGCACACCAGGGCCACCCGACACTTGCCACGGCCTTAAGGAACTTTCTGCAGGGCCCCAGGCACACAGAACCAACCCCAGGATGTGCAACAGCATCCAATTCAGCCAGCACTTCTGCTACCAGGAGCAGCTGCCCCTTCCCTGTTTATTTGAAGACAACACAGCCCTATACTCCATGCCAAGGAGTTCAAGTCACTTTCCCACGGGGTTCTTCTGTATAAGTGCTGCCCCCATTTGTAGCTATCACCATCACCAACATCATCATCTTATTATTATTATCATTGGCTCAGTCTTGTGTCAAATGCGGTTAAGATTTCAGTAGTGGAGTCTTAGGTTAGCTCAAGTCACTTATCAGCCTCCTCTACAGAGGAACTTAATTTGGTGACACTGGGTCACAGAATGCTATATTCCCTGCACTGAAAGACATCGGTGGGGTCACGAATCTCAGATTCCTCTGGAGCCTTTGGAGAGGAGTGCATGCAGTTCCTCCTGCAGAGCCCCTCTGCCCTTGACTTACTGCAGGCAGCTGGATATAATCAAGATACCATCCTTGCCACTTCATCTATAACTCTGCAGCCGACTAGGGATCAAAACGGAGTGAGACAGAATGGGATGGCCCTCGCTAACGGGGCCCTAGTGTAGAACGAAGTGGATTATGTATATAGTAAAGCATTTTCCCAGCCAGAAGGGCAGGAACTCCAACTGCATGCCCCCTCCCCACCCCCACCTAATTCAACTCCTTCCTTTTTACCTCAGGGAACTGCTCTGGGGTCAGCTCTTGCCATTACTACCAGATGCCTTTACATATTGTATGTGGGCATTAGAAACTGCACATTATGCCCCTGCGGTTCTAGTAGCAGTGTTTCTGTGGTATGTCCAGATCACAGCCACTGTGAACTTGCTCCTCTGGGCTGCTGGTGTCTCCAGGACCAGCAGTCTCATCTATTTTCAGTCGCAGACATCTCTGAGGATGAAGCCCTTGCTTGGGGGCTCAGCAATCACACCACTATTCAAATGCAGATTTTAACACTGGACCCCCACCCTCCATTTGCTCTTTCCTTTCTAGTTTTTAGTCTTGGCCCCAAACACCTCTCATCTGGTTTGGGAGATTTTCTCTTTTCTAGACTCCCAGCTGTACTTACTTGGCTGTTTTTGAAGTTGTTTTAAAACAAACAAACAAACAAACAAACAAACAAACAAACTAACAAACAAACCAACAAACACAAAAAAATCCTCCTGATGTCTTTGATGCTACAGGATCAAAATAAGATCTTGGCTCTGCATCTGAAAGCCACTGCAGGCAGCCTCCGCAGCCTCTCACGTCCTACAGGAAGTGCATGGGTTAAAGCTGGCCACAGGAGCTGTGCAACTGGCCTAGACATGTGCCTGCGAGGGGTTAAGTGACCGCTAATGTCCTTTCAGGGCTAGAATCTTGTATGTTCTTCCTTACTGTCCTGTTCCCAAGGAACTAACCCATCAACTGTGATCTGTTTCAAGTTGTAGGTTTCTAAATAGCCTGGCCTGTATCATTTAACTTTGTTAAATGCCGTACACATATGGATACACGATAAATGTTCTTGAAAAGAGGATAATGGGCTACACTCCGAGCCAGCCTAGTGTGTGCATTTTCAGCGCAGGGTGTGTGCTAACCGCAGCCTGGGGAAGCAGACTGGGGAGGGGAAGGTGGAGCAACAGGTGGTGCCCATCTGGGATGTGCAGCCAGGAAACTCCCAGCACCAGGAGAAAAGCCACTCTGAAGTGGCTGCTACAGTTGTCACACCTTCACAGACCCAGTTCCCCAAGGACATTGCTACTGGGTAGAAGGGATGGCGCTAGTATCAGGACTTGTGAGTCAAGAGGTGGACTAAGAAGTGGAGAGGGAGGCGGGAGAATCCAGATCTGAGGAGCATCCCGCTGGACACGTTTCCATCCCTTTTCCTGCACACCTCCCCCCCCCCCCGAGTTTTGTCAGTCCTTAACTAAAGCAGGTCAGGACTCTGAACCAGCTCAGACCTTGTGGTCACGTGCCTGTGTCAGCCGAGGCAGAACAGCGGGGAACCCAGCTGCGAACATCTTTGCATGAGTGGCCCTTCTTCCCTTCAGGCTTCGTCCTGTGTGCTGCCCAGATGGGAAGGGGCAGCTGGCTGGCTTCCAACTCCATAGAGGAGCCGTTAGAGGATTCACTCACAGCCCTCTGGGAACAAAGCTCACCTTTCACACTTGGAATTTCCTGAAGTGGAATGGGGTACTTTCTCCTTCATTCTCAGCTCATGCTCTGTATACACTGGTAGGTGGCAGTTTTTATCAAGGGGTGCTTTACAAAAAGCTGAAAAACCTTCCTTCATGCCTGGGACCCAGTTAAATGCTGAAAACGAGACATCTAGAGCAGGAGAGCCCAGAAACGGTCACCTAGCGTTCCCTAACTTTGATAAGTACATATGCAAGCTGCATTGTTCTAAGGTCTACCTTTAGACCACCTCAGTCTGCCTGAGAGACCTTTCCAACCCAAGGCAGGGTTCTGCTTCAAATAAGCCAAGCAGGAAAACCGGCAGCATGGGGAGGCTCCTGGGGGTTTCTCAGTACTCCCATTTGCCCCAGTGTGGCTGGCAGTTGAGGCCTGGGTGCTGGGCACACAATGCCCATTCCTTTCTGGTTCTTTCTTCAGGCCAAAGGCAGTGATGAAGGCCAAAGGCCAGACTGGGTGTGGCCAACGTTGATAGGAATGCGTGCCATTACATCTTCAGCGGTCACCACCGGCGGGGAGACAGGGCTGAGGAAGGTGGCTTTGAGACATTTGCCTCTTCTTCTATGTGCACCGGCTCACCAGATGGCATGGACATCTGGATGGCAAGGAGCAGACACACACTTTGCAGTCTGAGCTGCCGGCCCCGCCCAAGCTGTCTGGGAGATTTGCAACCCCAGAGATCCTCTCGTCTGGAAGGCAGAGATCATTCGGTCCAGTTCCCTCGCCACACAGATGAGAAAACTGAGACCGGGGAGGAAGTGCTAGGTCGAACCAGTCATGTTTAGGAAGTCCTAGGATCTCCCCCTATCTGACTCTAAGAAGCACCTCATCTCCTTGCGCTCAGTCCCTCACCTGTAAAACAAGTTGGACTAAGCACTCTGAGATCACACTCGGTGGCAGGGTTCTTCAGCTCTGCGGTGCAGTGACAGATACGGCAGGAGTCATAGCGCCCACGCACGACCAGGTTGAGAACAGAGAGGGTAGGGAGACGAGGTGGGGAACATGACAAAACCCCTCGTCCCCATCAGCACTTCCTAAAAGCCAAAGGCTCTCCCTGAATGTGGTTTCCATTTAGCAAAAAAGCCACATGCTCACACCATTAAGAGCAGGAACTCCCGCCAGCTGTGTGGAAACTCTTGAGTTTCCGCGTGACATCTGAGGGCCTACTGGAACCCTGCAGGCTGTGAGGCTCAGGGGCAGAGAAGGAAATGCAAGCAGAAAGCAGCTGAGCGACGGATCAAGCCCAAATTCTCTTCTTCATGAGGCAATGAGTCTCTTAGGAGACAATAAAGAAGGAGGGAGGGGGTGTGAGTGAGGGGATGGGAGGAAGAGACAGGTCAGGATCCGGTCATGGTTTTGCTAATTTTGTGCTCCTTAAGACCCGCGGCACATGAAATCATTTTTATTTCCATAACCTCAGTTCCAGGGTGGGTGGTACTATTTCTCAATCTGGTCTCAGGAGATAAAATGAAGTTAAAAGAACAGCGATCAGAAGCCAAATGGCTTTTCTCTAAATCCTGTTCAGTGAGTAGAAAGACGTCTGTCTTTCTTACAAATCGCCACCATTGAGTCTTCAACATTTCAAGTTGCTTTCGGAGGGGCTCGCCTTAAATGCCCGGGGACCAAAGCAGCTAGCGAGTCCAGCAAGGAGGAAGTGAACTGTCCTGCTTGAGGCAGCTCCCTGGGGACCCCATCGCTTGTGTCAGGGAGCTACTGCAAACTGGCCAAGCACCCGCTTCCTTCTTAGGGTGCAGGGGGAAGAAATGACATTGCTGACTTCAAAGCATGAACGAGGTTCCAAAGTAGTTACTTCACGTGGTAATTCGCCCTGGAGCCTGAGGTGTGTGCTTCAACCCGTGACCTCTTGGGGGAGGATCAGGCAGCAGAGGGACGCTTTCAAATTACTCCTTCATTTGTCTTCCATGTCTTTCCAAACAATGGCTTGGAGTGGCTTACAAAACAAGCGAAACTAGAAGAAAGACCCAACTGTCATACAGATGGATGCTCTCCAGAGCATCCAAAAAAATCCCAAGATATTTCCCCTATCTTCAAAATATTAATCCTGATATCAAGTTCTAGAAAGGCAATTCAATAGCCGGCTAAAGTCATGTTAGGGATGGAGAGACTTGAATATTCCTCTTCATTCATTCATTTGTGCATTTGACTCTCGGGTGCTTACTGAGCTCCACTGTTTTTAAAATTAGACATCTTATTTTGAGACAACTGTGGATTCTGCAGAGGTCCTGTTCGCTCTTCACCCAGTCCCTCCCAATAGCAGCACCTTGCAACACTACTGGATGCTACTGCAGCACTGATCCACTGAAGGCACAGAGCATTCCATCAGCACATGGGGCCTTCCCATCCATCTTTTAAGATACAACTGCCACTCCTGACTCCCGGCAGCTACTCAGCTCTGTAATCGTGTCATCTCAAGGAGGCTAGATAAATAGAATCACACAGTATGCAACTTTTTGGGAATGGCTTTTCTCACTCAGCACAATTCTCTGGCGATTCATCCAAGCTAATGTACATATCCAAAGTTTGTGCCTTTTTATTGCTGAGTAGTATTCCACGGTATACATGTACCATAGTTTAACCATTCAACCACCAAAGGACAGCTGAGCTGATTACCATATTTGTGTGTGTGTGTGTGTGGGGGGGTGTTACAAATAAAGCTGGTACAAACATTCCGGATAGGTTTCTATTCCTCTGGGACGAAGACCCAGGAGTACAATTGCTGGGTCATGTGGTAGTTGCATATTTAATTTTATAAGAAACTACAAAAACTGTCTTCCACAGTGGCTGGACCATTTTAGATTCCCAGCAGCAATGTAAGAGTGATTCAGTTTCTCTGCATCCTTACCAGCATTTGCTGCTGTCACTATTTTTTATTTTAGCCATTGTGATAGGCACGTTGCAATATCTCATTGCATTTTTACTTTGTATTTTCCTCCTGGCTAATAACATTCATCATCTTTCATGGGCTTATTTGCTGTCTACATATCCTCTTCGTTGAAAAGTCAGTTCACGTCCTTTGCCCGTTTTCTCATTGGATTGTATTTTACTGTTGAGTTTTGAGAGTTCCTTATATATTCTAGATGTTTAGTCCTATGTGGGACATGTGGTTTGCAAATATTGTCTCCCAGCCTGTAGCTTCTTTTTTATTCTCATTATAAAGTCTTTGCAGACCAAAATATTTTAATCCTGAAGAGATCCAATTTATCAATTTCTACTTTTATGGATTATGCTTCTGTTGTCAAGACTAAGAACTCTTTGTCTACTCTTACATCTTGAAGATTTTCACCTTTTTTCCTACAGGTTTTATGTTTTACATTTAAGTTTGTAATTCACTATCAGTTAATGTTTGAATAGGGTGTGAGGTTTAGGTCAAGGTTAAATTTTTTTGCCTATTTGTTGAATCGTGTTTGTACCTTTTGTCAAAAACCAGTTGTCCCTTGAACTGGGTGTGATGGCAAATGCCTGTAATCCCAGTACTTGGAAGGCTGAGACAGGAGGATCACAGGTTCGTGGCCAGCCTCAGCAATGTAGCAAGGCCCTCAGCAACTTAGACCCTATTTCAAAATAAAAAATAAAATAGGGCTGGAGGCATAGCTGAGAGGTAGAACACCCCTGGGTTTAACTCCCAGAACAACAACAACAACAAACAATTGTCTCAACTATTTTTAAGGGATTGAGTATAAAAATTTAAGGAGTATATATATAAATATTAAAAAAGCCTATCTTGTTACCAAGGGGCTTACCATTTAGAAAAGCTAGTGGCATATGGAGAAAAAAGTAAAGATGAATAGAAAGCGAGGATGCAGGAAAAAGCACAGAAGGAGTGAAGAGGGTGGAAAGGTTATTTCTGGGTGGGGATGGGGGAGCAGAGAATACGAAGAAAGAAAGCTTCACAGATTTTTTTTTCCAGAACTGGGGATTGAACCCAGGGGCATTCTACTTCCAAGCTACACCGCCAGCCTTATTTTTTTATTCTTTATTTTGAAACAGGGTCTCACTAAGTTGCGGAGGGCCTCACTAAGTAGCTGAGGCTGGCTGCGAACCTGTGATCCTCCTGTCTCAGCCTCCCAAGTACTGGGATTACAAGCGTGCGCCACCACGCCCGACCACGGATTTCATCTTACAGGAAGAAAGGAAAAGAAAGCTCAGTGATAAAGTTAAGACTGATAAAGTTGATCCCCATTCTTCCCAGTCAGTAAGTAATTAGTACAAAATGACTCTTGGCTATCTGGTTAGCAGGCCAGCAAGTAGAAGACCAGGATTCTTCCTCTGATACAGAATATGGGATCATTTTACTTTGAACAATTCCTTCTAATTCTACCTACAGGAGTATATTTATAAATAAATTCCACATTCCAAACTCAAATCCATTCAGTTGGTAAGCAATTTACTGTGCACCTACTATGTGCCAAGCAAGCTTGTAGGTACAGAGCAGCCAACAAGGCAGACGTGAGCCCTGCCTCAAAGGACTCACTAATGCGGAGTTTTTCAACCGAGCCCCAGGTCCTGCCGGGGCTGTAGGGTGTAGCTGGTGGCCCTGGCTGTGAGAAGTGGCCTCTTCCCGCCTCTCCAGGAGCAGAGAGTCCACACATGATTATGACCCCCGCCAGCCCCTCAAATCTTCAGCCCAACCCAAAGGCTGGTTGGGAACCTAGATATATTACTTTTAAAGGTTGCCAAGTCTTGATCTAAACCAGCCAACAAGACAGTAGCAAATACACCGCGACTGTGATTAATGTGAACCCTAGGCACCAATTTTCAAGCAGCAAGAGATAAAAATGATCTGAGAGGTGAGCCGTAAGTATCACGCTGACTAGTTCATCTCATTTTCTGGAGACGCACTTCACAGTGGAAACAATTCTAAGGCCAGGGTCTGCTCGGAGCCTTTGAAAGTTTTCTTTCTTCTTATTCTCCCCAAATGCAGAACCAGCAGGTATAGTGCAACAGCGACGCTGACCACCGTCCCAGGCTCGGGCTCTGCAGGCAGTTGTGTGATCTCACAATGAATGGCACGGCTTCGCGTTCGGTAACCCGACACGGCTTTCGTCCACAAGTCACGGGCGCTGCCCTCCTGAGAGAGCTGGGCACTTCAGGGCCCCAGCGCTGCTGTGGTCTCCCCTGGCCCTCTGCCAGTCCTGCCCACCACCTCCGTTAAGCATCTCTATCACAATCAAGGCAGATAAGCAGCCCATGAAGATAAATTCCCCACATCCCGAAACCACAAGCCAAATTCTGAAGCTCCAAATTCCTGCAGCAGCCAAAGTTCCCCTGTAATCAATCCCGAGGAGACAACAGGCGGCTTTTGGAACAATAACCCTCAAACACATGGATCTTCTCAGGGCTGGAATATCACTGCAGGCATCTCCTTTGCAATGGGGGGGGGCACATTCCTTAAACCACCCAGTGAACCAACACCTCCTTAAAATAACCATCCACATCATGAGCGCTAGTTCTTGAGACACAGAGACACAAGGCCAGGTGGCCTTGACGGCGTGGGGACAGGAAGGATGCTGAGGCCTGACGAGGGGCGAGGGTGGGGGCACAGGGCGGGCTGTGCGAGGTCAGGAGAGGACTCCCCTTACCAGCACTGCCTGGCACAACGCGAGCTCTGACGGGAAACACATGGGAGCGTCTCACCTGCCGACTCAGGATGGTATTCAGTGAAGGAGAGCGGCCTCCCTGGGAAGACGCGTGGCCCTGCGCCCTCCTCTTTGGGACAGGGAGCCGCCAGTCCCATGTTAGATGTTTCATTAATGGCTGTGTAAACAAATTCTGGACTTGCTGTTTTAATTCGCTCAGTGGGGAAGAAAAAAGTGCCACTCTATTGTAATTCCCAACTGGGTGCGTTTTTAAATGGTCAGATGTTATTTCAATGTTCAGCATACATATTCGATTTCCTTCCCTTAATATTTGTTTGACTTGTTCTCCAGTGGGGACTGGGTGTTTTAGAACAGCTCTGTGAGGTCAAACTTCGCCGCAGCTTCTCTCAGCACCTCCGCGGCTTCTGGCCCGACTCTGGATCTTCTTTCAGCAGCACTTGCTGCCACGGCAGCAAACATGAGCTGTTTTCTCTCCCGTCCCTCGAGCCTTGGGGGTGTAAATCAATGCAAGCTGGAGATAGGACAGACCGCAGGGATCACTCAGTTCCACGGGCTGCACATGGGGGCCTGGAGCAATGTGGAGAGTACCCAGGCAGCGATCCTCTAAGGAAGGATGACTCACCTCCAACCACAGCCTTCCGGGGCCTCCTTTGGGAAGTGCCAACTGTCTTATAGGTGGGAACGCTCACAGAGATGCGCACGCATCTCTTCTGAGGATGATAGTCTCTGTAATGGCAATGCTTCGGGTACTTAAGAAAAGTGAAAATCAGAGGCAACAGACACAATGTCTCTTTCAGTACTGTACCAATGTCATGTCCAAGCTCAGGAGAGGTAGTAAGGGGGATTGCCACCCACTGAGAGCGTACAGCCATCAGCTTCTTTAGATACTTAACAAAGAAGGCACAGCACAATGCTTATGAATGTTAGTTTTCCAAAAGCTCACCTTTGGCACAACGGTTCCAGCTACACTGCGAGACTTCAGACCCAGCACAACGCTGCAGGGCGACTGCCTTGGCAAGGCTGGGCTCTGCGTGCGCCAGCGTGGGGCCCAGCCTGCTGTGAGCACTGGCAGCAGCCGTGTGGGCCAACTCCTGCTGCAACAGCCCATCATCCAGACGAGAGGAAAACAGCACTGTCCAGTCACGACTAGGCCAGAGCTGAGCAGGCTCCAGGACCTGAGCTGGCAAGTGGGCAAGGATGGGAAATCCAAGGTGCTGGTTCTCCCCAGGTCTGAAATGCTTCCAGGAATTGGATTATCCATCCCCTGCAGGTACGGACCTGTTTCGGTTCCTCCGTTAGGGACCCCTTTTTATTAGTCTTGGCTAGGTAAGAGTGGAGTTTCTCAGGGCTCTAGATGAACTGACAGGATGAGCCTGCTCCAGAGCCCATGGCAGGGTAAGATAGGTGGTTCCCTGTACAATAAAGACCATTTTTTCAGAGACCCTCCTAGATTCCTAATAAGCCTGGGTATAATTCCAGATGTAGGACTCGGGGCTTAAGTCTAGGGAGGCAAGCGGTCAATCCCTATCAGAAGGATCATGAGCACAAGCAGGTGAGAAATGCGTCCAAGACTTGTTTCATTATCTGTCCCCAGCCCTGGGACTTGTGCTGCCCTCCTTGGCAGAAGGCTCAGGGATGGATGGGCAGAATGACACAAAGCTTATTTTTTTTTTTTTTTTAGTTTTCTGCTGACTTTTAAAGGAGGTTCTTATGAAATCAAATTCTAGTTTCCATCTTTCGGCTGTCCTAATAAGAAGAGAAAAGTAGTAGTAGGGTTTATTTAGAAGCACAGCTTATGTCCTCTCTGCCCTCTCCTGGATGCACACATTGCCAGGTGTAAACGAGACTCCTTCTGTTTCAAATGTAAATGCTGCAGCCTGGGCTGGCTCTGGAGTTCTCCCTGTAGCCAAGCCCCCTCAGCAGCATCGCCTGAGCTTGGCCCTTTGCGCTCCGTCTACCACTCTCTGACCAGCCTCCATCTCCAGCTTCCGTCTTCATGAATTCATCCTGTCATCTGGCTGCTTTTGCCACACACCTCTCTGTAGACTACAGTTGGCCTCGGAGCCCATCCATCAGCTGGCCCTCTACTGCCTCACCAACCCGGCCTCCCTCGTAGCCCCGCACACCCTCCTCCTCACCTCAGTCTGCTCATGACTCCCTGTGCTGCCACACGCACCCAGCTCATTCACACTTTGCACCCTTCCTCTTGGTACTTCCAGCATCAGAAGAACACACTGAAAGACGGCTTCATGTTCTCATGAAAAACAACAACAACAACAAACAGCTATCTCATGCTATTCTGCTGTCTTCCCACGATTCTTTGAGAGTATATACTTGCCATTACCTTCAGCAGATGTGAACAAAATCATACAAATAAATCTTCACAATCTATTAGCACCAAGAGGTTTAACCAACCCTCCCACCTACGGGCGCCTGGCTGTGAAGGAGGAGCACTGCCTGTTTTGCTTAATAACACATTCCCACAAGAAGTCCAGCGTTAGAACCGGTGTTACCAGCCAAGAGGGTTTCACATCTCTCAGGTGAAAAATGTCCAACACGTAAGTGCTACTAATAATTTTTTATGGTTGGAAATGTGGATCAAAGTATAAAAGGAAAAATAAATTCACAGGTTCACGCACTCAGCCAAGTCTCCATGGCTCATTTTCTACCACATGTTTTAAACTGTCTCTCTCAGAGGCAGGGGAGAGGAGCAGGAATAAGTTGCTTTTTATTTCCCAGCTCTTTAGGTCTGAAATGAAAGCAGACAGACTTGAAAAAAAATCAAACATTCAAGTAACATTATACACTGCTACTGTTCCCCTAGGAGTCCCTTGAAAATGAGTATCAAGAACTCAATAGATACTTTCCTGGTAAAATACATAAACAGATAAATAAATTATCCCAGGCTGAAAAGAATTTCCACATCTGGTAGCTCACTAGAGCTTGTCAAACAAGTCAGAAACACACAGGGCCAGAGAAGATCATTCTTAGCTCCTGACTTCAGGGTTGGAGAGGGAATGGAATATTTCCCAAGGCCCTCTGCCTTCCAACAGGGAATGTGGCCCGTCTAAACGGGCAAATAACCCCCGTGTTTTCTTCCAAGTAAATAAATAATGATACCCAGTACTATGTCCAAATGCCTGTATGCTCAAGTCATAGACATTGGAAGAAAAAAATGGTCTGGGTTTCCATTCCCAAGAACTTGCTATAGTATATCTCTAAGGATTATACTGAAAGTACATTTAACACCTTGAAGAAGTAACTTAATGGAGCAGGGCAAGGTGGTGCTGCACAGATGTAATCCCAGTACTTGGGAGGCTGAGACAGGAGGATCTCAGGTTCAAGACTAGCCTCAGCAACCTAGAGAGACTCTCAGCAACCTAGTAAGACCCTGTATCAAAAAAATAAATAAAATAAAAAAGGACTGGGGGTCTTTCTCAGAGGTAGACTGTCTCTGGGTTCAATCCCCTGTACTCCCCCAAAACAAAAAAACAAAAGAAGTAACCTCTTTTTGTACCTCCATGTTCTCAGCAATAAAGCATGAAGTGACAGGATGACCTCTAAAGGTCCCTAAGCACTATGCCCGTCTCCCTTCCTTCCTCCTTCTCTATCTCCCTCTCCCCCACCTCTCTTTTTTATTTGTAGTGCTGGAGATTGAACCCAGTGCTGGAGATTGAACTCCAAGCTACAAACCTGGCCCTATAGATTTCTTTTTGGAAACAGGGTCTCACTAAGTTGCAGAGAGCCTCGCCAAGTTGCTGAGGCTGGCTTCAAACCTGCAATCCTCCTGTCTCAGCTTCCCAAGTACTAGGATTACAGACATGTACCACCACACGTGGCTTGCCCGTGTTTCTTTTAAACAGAGCTTTCCAAATGGGGTGCTACGAGTGGGCACCAGGCACGTAGCATGCAGAGGTCTGATCCTCTCATCTAACCAGCAATGAGGCTGAGGGTGGGCACACCTGGTGTCAGCAGACTTGTCTGTGTACCCCAGTACACGGTATTAATATCACCAATTTGTGCTAAGACCTGATGAAAACTGGGCAAAACACTGTGGCTTTAATAACTTCCCTCTGGAAAGGGGTTCTCGAGTTGGCTATCAATTTCCAAGCCTATATTCCAGGCCGAATCACCCCCATCATTTATCTTCCGTCTCTTATCTCTTACATTAGGCCCACATTTCTTTCCCACAGCTTCGGAAAGTAAGCAATCTATGAGCTGGCCTGCAGTCTCGCTCTATGTCCCTTAAACACACCACGGAGCCTACTACTTTAAGATGATCTCCGTAATTCAAGCCCTCCAACCCTTCAGCACGGCACTGCCTTAGGGTGCCCCTGCACTTGTGAAGGACATGCTGGGACTCTGGGGCCTGAGCCTACGCCTTATGCCTCAGTAGAGGCATCACCAGAATCATGAGCAAAACAGGCCGTGGCTCACCACAGTCTGCCCTGGTCTCCTCCCTGAAGACAACTGTATTCTACTTTTTTCTTGCTGCAGTGCTAGGGATCAAACCCCGGGCCTCGTGTTTGGGAGGCAAGTGCTTTACCACTGACACGACCCCTGTTGGATCCTCACACGCAATCCGTTTCACAGGAACAAGAAGGAATTTGACACTCTCTACGTGTGGCAGTTGGGTCACTTTCCACATGGGATCATGCGCATGGGTCTGCCTGTGCTTCTGACCTCGTAGAATGATCGCACCGAGGGATGGGGAGTCATCTGGTCCATTCTTCTGTCTCCAGGCAGAACTAGAAAAACCGTCCTAGATGCCAGAGGATTGCTGGCTTCTCTTTTATGAAAAATTCCCAAATGGGGAGAGTCTTCTGTCTCTTGGGTTTCTCTAAAGTTTATCTAGGGCTATAGTATAAAAGCCTTGTTGCATGGTTTCTCTTTGATGCTCGCCAATACTGTATTTAAACAATTTTTTATTTAAACTAGGATAATGACTTTAACTATTACAGACATGATAAAGGCTACAGGAAGAAACGGAGATTTCTTCTTGTTTCATAGAAGCACACGCAGGAGAATAGTCTGATTATGTTCAAAGTAAAAGTGCTGAAGTAACTAACCTTATCTAGTTGACCTGGCGAGAATGATGCATCCATAACTGCAGAATGAGTCCTCTTTTTAGGAGTACACAGGACACCTACCTAAACAGATCTTTTACCGGGCCACACAGTCTTAACACATATCAAAATAATAAAATCATACAGAATGTATCTTCTGACTATTGTAGACTCAAACCAGTAATCAATGAGAAAAAGACAACTTCAAAATTTGACAAAAGTAATCTTTTGTGTAACATGGCTCAAAGAAGATAATACAATGAAAATTCTAAAATATTTTGAATTTATGGATAATAGAAATAGGACACAATCAAAACTTAAAACTGCATCTAAATCCATAAAGAGAAATTTAAATGCATATATCAGAAAAATAAATTTAAATAAATGATCTAAGTTATTTAGTAAAAAAGCTAGAAAAATAACAGCAAATTAAATTCATAAAAGCAGAAAATAAAATCAGCCAAGCAAAGACCCGTAATTAATTAAATATAAAACAAGTATACAAGAGAAAAACCAAAAAATCAAAAGTTGAAAAGGTTGTGCCATTGTTAAACCTCTAACAAGACTCACCAGGAAAAAAATGAAAATGACCAGTATCAGGAATGAAAAAGTACACAGCCAGACTTGGTGGCGCATGCTTATGATCCTAGTACTTGGGAGGCTAAGACAGGAGGATTGCAAGTTTGAGGACAGCCTCAGCAATTTAGTGAGGCTCTCAGCAACCTACTGAGACCCTGTTTCCAAATAAGAAATAAAATCGATCTGGGGATGTAGCTCGGAGGTAGAATGCCTCTGGGTTCAATTCCCAGTAACTCCCCCCCCACACACACAAAGAACATATTATTCCAAATCCTAGAAGGGTTAAATAATAATAAAAATATTATGAATGACTTTCTATTAGTACATTTTACAATTCAGATAAAATGAACAAATTCCATGGATAACACAACCTATTCAAACTAACACCAGAAGAAATAGAAAGTATGAATAGTACTGGAGGCCTTCAGGAGACGAGTCATTGGGGAAGTATGAGGTGCTGCCTGAGAACAAAGGGAGCAAGGAACTGTGAGGGTGGAGAAGAAGGCCATGCAGACCAGCCAAGGTCTCAGGAGCCACAGAAGCAAAGAACGTGGGGCTGTGCAGATTTTCTTCTTTCCTTATGTGTACATGCTTGTGTATAATAATGACTTTATTTTTCTCCTCTTCCTTTCCAATTACTATTTGAAATAAGAAGTACCACTGTAATTTATTCTGTTTATATAATTTATACAACTTAATCTGTGGCTGTTTGTGGTTTGCTCAGCTAGAGTGTAAATCTGTCTTTTGCTAAATTTTGGAAGTTTTCAGCCATTATTCCTTAAGTACGTTTTCAGCCCCACACCCTTTCTCTTCTTCTGAAACTCTAATGACACCCATGTTACACACTTCGTGACTGTCCCACAGGTCCCTGAGGCTCCATCCACTTTTTAAAAATGTATTTCGTCTCCGGTGTCCATATTGGATAATTCCTGGTGATTTGTCCTCAAGTTCACTGGCATTTCCTTGCTTCCCTGTTATCTCCAGTCTCCTGTTGAGCACATCCAGAGAGTTTTCATTTGGGGTACTGTCATTTTCAGTTCTGAAACTTCTAAATAGCCCTTTATATCTTCCGCTTCTTTGCTGGGGCTTCTACTTTTCCATTCGTTTCAACTGTGCTCACAACTGCTCATCAGAGCGTTTTCAGATAGCTGCTTTAAAATCCTTGTCAGAAATTCTGACATCTGCCTCATCTGGTGTTGGCATCTGTGAGTTATCTTTTCCCATTAAACTTGCAATTTTCCTGGTGCTGGTATGATAAGGAACTTTGGAACACCCCGAGCACTGCTGAGATGCTGGTTTCTATTTAAGTTTTCTATTTTAGAGCAGTTTGGGTTCAGAATGCATGTCCTGGCCCACTTTTGTGGGCTGCGGATTGAATGTCGATTTCGTTTTCAAAGCCTTTACAGTGCTTGTCTGGTCTGCCCAACTTGTGTGCTACCCAGAGGCGATTTGGAAACCTGGGCAGTATTCTATACCATAGTTTATTTCTCAAAGGTTTTCTGTGTTGACTCTAGTCAGTTTCATGCATGGGCTGTGTTGAGGGGGGAAGAGCTGGAGAGTACCCAGGACTTCACACACAGATTTACAGAACCCCATTCTCCGCCTCTCCTTCCAAGTTCTCCCTCCCACTGTGGGTGGGAGGCGGTGAGTGCTGCTTCTGCTGCCCATGCTCGGTGCAGGCTGGGGATGGTGGACAGGACGGCTTCCCACAGGGCAGACTCTTGCTGACGTGCACTTGGAGCAGGGTACAGGTGGCCGATGGGCTCCACGGTCTCACAGTAGAGAAGGGTCAAGGGGAGGAGACTGTCGGCCCCTGTCTCCTGTTAGGAGGCCAGGGATGGTTGACAGTGCTCTGCCCAACAATTGCCATGGTGCACAGCTACCTGGCAGGGTTGTGGCTTCCTGTGCGGTGTTTGCCTAGAGCAGAGTGGATCCATTTGCAGGGCTACTCCCAGGCCTCTGGCTAGACAAAGTGGGCTTTTCTTGTTCTTGTTTGTTTGTTTTGTTCTTGCTGTTGTTTTGTTCATTTTAATCTGTGCTTGGCTTGTAAGAATTAAGATCTCTAGCATGGAGGCTGGGAAATATAGGAGGGGAGGGGAGGGAAGGGAGAGAAAAAAAAAAAACCCCAAGGGAACCCATCACTGGGCCATCCCTCGTCCTGAGACCCCTGACCACCTGTCTTCTTTTCCACCTTCCAGAATCTTCTGTTAGTTGCACTATATGTTTTTATCCAGGGCTTTTAGTTATAATTAGTAGGAATAGGGCAGAACATGTTTACTCAATCTTATGCAGAATTAAAAGTCTATAACTTATTTTTTAAGTTAAGAAATATTCAAGTAGAACTGTGACTAAGTTAAAGGAGGAATTAACAACTACGCAGAGATTGATATTGTGACTATTGGAACTTTGTGTCTCCCCTTTGTGGGGGGACAAATGAGTGGTCTCATATGTGTAGAGAATAGCTGCATCTTCTTAACAGAAGCACAAGGTGGCTGCATGGAAGCTCCTTTGTGTGTGGAAGATGGACACAGACGCTGAACAGCAAAGAGGGAGACTGGGCTAGTCATGAAGCTGCTGTCCTGCAGCCCCAACCCTGCCCGGTATCCTCTTCCTAAATTCTACTTCGTGATGCTGGGGCTGAGATTCTGCAAGCTACATTTCACCTGCATTAGGTGGCTTCCCATTCGGTCCTGTCAACAGGGGGCACTAGCGAGAGCCCGCAAGCCAGGGAGGAGGAGCAGGGCCCTGCTTCCGGCCTTGCTCACTTTTCCTGCCAGAGTGGCATTCGCCCAGCAGCAACAGGTGGTTCTTTCTCTCAGCATTCCCAGAACCAACCTCATGTTGCCCCTGGGAAGAACCAGCAAGAGCCAGCCACTGGCCCCTCCTTTAATGTCCAAGGCCCAGACCAGGGGCTTGGACCAGGGGCTCGATTCCAAGCTTCCAGGCCCTGAAAACCCCAACCTCTTCCCTCCCCTGGTTCCTCCAGTCCTATGGGTCACAATGCTTCCTGGAGTTGTCTCTATATTTTCAGCCTTTCCTTTTTGCTCTCTTAGCTCTGAAACTTGTGTATTTGAGAATTTCATATTTTAAATTCATTTTACTGAAACAACTAACATGGATTCTGTTTTCCTGACTGATGTGGACTTTTATGTATGAATATAAGACTCTGAAAGAAAATGCTCAGGTGTTTTTGTCTGAAAAATAGGAAAAATTTTAACAACTGAGTCTGAATGGTGTAGAGGAAAAAAATCAGAAGTTATATAATGAAGTTTTTACAGGTGACAGGGTATGGTGGAAACAGCACTAAAATGAGTTCTGGTCCTATGAGTGCCACTTACTAACTAGGTAATGATACTGGGCAAGTCACTCATGAGCTCTGAATAGCTTATGGGCGGCCTTATCCATAAGCAGAAGTCAACAAACTAGTTATCTCTAAGTTTCTTTCCAACCTAGCACTACTAGCTGCCCTTAAGAAATCGCCGGTAAAACCAGCTGGGCCTGGAGTTTTCTTAGTGGGAAGATTTTGATTTCTTTAACAGAAGATTATCCACATGTTCTTTTTAATTTTATGTAAACTTTAATTTTCAAATAATTCCCCATTTCATATAAATTTTCATAATATTCTCTCAATGCCTGTAAGACCTGCAATGACAATACTCCCTTGATTCCTTTTCATTTCTGATAATGATCATTTGTGTCCTATTTCTTTGAATGGTCTAGCTAGAAGTTTATCAATTTTGTTAATCTTTTCTAAGAGCCGAGTTTTGGACCTATTAATTTTCTGTTGGTCTGTTTTCTACGTCACTGATTTTAGCATTTACCTTTATTATTTCCTTCCTTCTACTTGTTTTGAATTTATTTTTCCCCCATTGCTTCTTAAAGTAGAATGAACTTTTGGTCATTGATTATAGACCTTTCTTGTTTTCTAATACAAGTATTTAGTGCTATAAATTTCCCCTAAGTACTATTTTAGCCACATCTTACAATTTTTTTTCAGCTTTGGAATATGGTTTACTTAAAAAAATCAATTTAAAACCAGGGGGGGTGGCACACACTTGTAATCCCAGTACATGGGAGCCTGAGACTGGAGGATCCAGGTTCGCGGCTAGCCTCAGCTACTTAGTGAGACCCTCCGCAACTTAGTGAGACCCTGTTTCCAAATAAAGAATAAAAAATAGAACCCGGGCGTGGTGGCGCACGCTTGTAATCCCAGTACTTTGGGAGGCGGAGACCGGAGGATCCGGGTTCGTGGCCAGCCTCAGCTCTCTCTCTCTCTCTCTCTCTCTCTCCCTGTCTCTCTCTACTTAGTGAGGCCCTCTGCAACTTCATGAGACCCAGTTTCAAAATAAAGTATAAAAAATAGGGCCGGGGGTGTGTAGCGCGGAGGTAGAACGCCCCTGGGTTCA